>SNQJ01S0218592.1:15297-25941 GCA_010110895.2 Picea sitchensis
GTTTCTATCTCATAGGAATTTTATATTCAACCTAACTTTTGCTAGATGCCTTGACTTTTGCTCATGGCTCACAAGGTTTGACTAGGCTCATAGAGGTTGTGTGTTCCCCCTAACTTTTGCACTAGTTTGTCTATTCTCACAGAGGTTGTACGTTCCCCCTGACGTTTGCACTAGTCTATCTATTCTCACATAGGTTGTATGCTCCCCCTGAATTTTTTACTAGACTGTCTATGCTCACAGAGGTTGTACGTTCCCCCTGACTTTTGCATTAGACTCACATAGCATCTCGTTCGTCCTGACTTTTGGTTTGAATCACAGAGGTTGTATGTTCGCCTTGGATTTTGTCAATACCTCACAAGACTAGTTGATTCTCCAAATCTCCCTAGCTAACCTAATGGTGGCCCATATGGACTCTCATTGGAGAATGATTATCGATGCTGCCAAATTTAACACCTGCCACTTCATCAAAACCTGAATTTTAGTTGGATTATGTGATCAAGAAGATTGAAAAGTTGAGACTTGATGCGAACTCAACGCCATCTCAATCAACCAAGCAACCTGGACCATCTCAGAAAGGTCCACAAAAATGACTCACAAAAACACTTGAAAGTGTTCATCCTAATGAGATCGAGAAGACATGAACAAGATTTTCCTCAAAACAAGATGGATATAATGTAGATGGTTCAAACTCGGGCGATGTAGAAGATATGGATGTTTCATATGATTGTGAGTTGAATTTATCAACTAACCTTGAACCAACTTCCTTTAAAGAAACCACTTCTCATGATAAATGGAAAGAATCCATGCATAAGGAATATGATGCTCTCCTCAAGAATGGGGTATGGAAGTTAGTGGACCCTCCATATGGAACCAATCTGATTAGCTGCAAGTGGGTATTCAACAACAAGTACAATTCATCTGGCTCACTTGAAAAGCACAAAGAAAGGCTTGTGGAAAAAGGATTTGCATAGAAAGAAGGTGTTGATTATGAAGAGACATTTTCCCCCATAACAAAATGAGCAACCATACACACTATATTTTCCATGGCAGCACAAAATGGATGGAAAATTAATCAAATGGATGTGAAGATTGCTTTCTTTAATGGAGACTTGAAAGAGAATGTGTTCATGTCTCAACCAGAAGGCTTTGTTGTGAATGGACAAGAACATAAGGTATGCAAGCTTATCAAATCCATGTATGGTTTGAAACAAGCATTGCGAGCATGGTATGAAAGGTTAACCGAGCATCTTTTGAAATTGAATTTCAAGCATTTCAATCTTGATGATGCCACTTTGTTTGTCAAGAAAGTTGGAAAAACAATTGTATATCT
Organism: Picea sitchensis; assembly: GCA_010110895.2. Taxonomy (NCBI): domain Eukaryota; kingdom Viridiplantae; phylum Streptophyta; class Pinopsida; order Pinales; family Pinaceae; genus Picea; species Picea sitchensis. The sequence continues at coordinate 16,628 of SNQJ01S0218592.1, forward strand.
TGTAGTATATGTAGATGATCTATTCATAATGTTGGCCCTTGACCAAGTTTTGAGGAACACTTGGTCATATTTGACTACTTTTGGACTTCGACAGCCTATCAAAGATAGAGCGCTAGGAGAAGCAGAGATCACGGGATCTCGGTCCACTTTTTTGCCCCTTGTAGGGTTTTTGTGTTAATGTAATGGGAAAGGGATGTCGACCCGTGGGTTTACCCACGTTTAGGCCCACTTTTGTAATGTATAAATAGAAGGATAGGAAGTAGTAGATGTGGTTGTTTTAGTGCAATTGGCAGTGCATCTATGTGATGTTGAATAAGTGCTTTGTGCGAACTATGTAAGGTTTGCAAGTCTAAGTGAAAGCTACTGAGAGGTTGCTATAGAAATCTGAGTGTTGTAACGCAAGGAAGAAGCATCTAGTGAGCTACGCAGATGCGAAGAAGGGTTTTGGAGGCTTTGTGCTTGTAACAGATTGGAGACGATAATAAAGAAGAAGATCTTATGGACGTAGCCTCAGGGTGGGGGTGAACCACACAAATCTGTGTGTTATGCTCTGTGCTTTGATTCAATGTGTTTATCTTTGCTTATGTTATGTGCTTTGATATATACACTCATGCTCTGTGTTTCTTAGATATATATGATTGTTAGATCTGATGTGTATGAGGATGCTTAAGTGTTGATCTATTGGATTTGATCTGGGTTACTACGGTGAAGGGCTGAAATATTGTAGATCTAAGTGTGCACCGCGATGCTCTGTACTTTCTGTGAAGTATAATAAGGGTTGACTATTGATGAATGATAGATGATAAGTGCTCTATAAATGATATAATCATAGATCTGTGTCTCAGATAAGGTTGCAGACAATTGATTCTTGCAACCACCCTTGCCTCTACCTCGGGTGAGACTCCATCTGCTTCGCAGGTGTTTCCAAAAGGGCCAGTAGTTAGGGCTTTGTTGGTGCACTCTTGAGCATTGAACCCTGGGTCGGCCCCCGTGCCAGCAAATGGTTATGCTGTCGGGACTTGAAACTGTGATTGTTGGGAGCTGAGGAAGAAGAAACTTTGTGCAAAAGAAATCTCTATCTGAAGAAAGGAAGATCATATCTGAAGAAAAGAAGCGAGATCTGAACACTCTGTGCTCTAAGAAAAGTAAAAGTGGAAATTTATGAAAGAAAGAGGTCAGATTTGCAGAAAAGAGGTAAGATCTGTAAGCTTTGTGCTCTAATAAAGGTAAGAATAGTTAAAAGTTCTTAGATCTGGAAGCTTTGTGCCCTGTAGAAGTAAGATAAGTGAGATTTTTTTGTTTCTAGAGCATGGATCTAGGCATGTTTGATAAATTCTTTCCTAGCTTAAAACCTAGGGCATTAATAGATGAAAGAAAGATTGATATGAATAGATCTGATAGATATGTTATACATATGCATAGAAAGAATGCCTGGACTAACAAATGGATGCAGGATCCTAGAAAGAATTTTTTGCAGGTTAGTTATCACGATTCTAGTGCGCAGTACGGAAGAGGTTGGGGATCATTTAAAAGAAAGAAAGGATTAATCCTATGTTATAGTTGCAGAAAACTAGGCCATCTATCTAAGGAATGCCCCGATAGAAGACCTAGTTGTCTCTGTTGAAAAGATATGGATCATGAGGTATTGGATTTCCATAGAATTATCGCTAAGCTTGAAAGGATAAATCTGAATCAAGAAGATCATAAGGAAGATCCAGAAAAGGCAAAAACCAAACAAGAATTAGAGAAAGCATTAATATAGATGAAAGAAACCCTAAAGGAACATAAAGATGTCTGATTACTAGAGATCTTCAAAGAAAAGGAGCAAGTTGAAGAAAGAATATGGGACTTCGACATTGACTATATTCTTGATCAGAATCTGGACCAGGGGTCTAAAATTTGCTCAATTTTCAAAGTGCTCGGAATGCAACGAAAACGGTACCATTGCGTCCGTCTCGTTCTCCTGATTCCGGCGGTATATTTACTTTCGCAAACGGAGTCCGTATGGAGAAGTTATCGAGGTCTGTTCGCTGAGCCAAACAGGGAAAAAAAGAGGATGTTGACTGGGCAGGCCGTACTGCCACGTGGCAGGGCCATACAGTGCTGACGTGGCGTTGATTGGTCAAGTGGTGACGTGGCAGATTCTTATTGGTTGTCAACGGGCGAATTGTATGGGTCGGGCCAGGGCTAAGCCCGGACCCCGGTCTTATGTAACTCGCATGTGACCATTTCATTTTCAAAACGCGCGGGGAGTTGGATTAAACTCCGGTTCTATGGAGTTCTATGTGACCATACATTTGCATATGGTGCGCGGGGATTTTATTCCGCGTTTACACATGTTCATATATATTCGCGCGGGATTTTGGTGTGGTTTATATCGTGGGGTGTTTAAACATTAGCACCACGGTAGTATTGCATCCACACATGACCGTTTGTGTATTATATATATGCGCGGGAATGTACAAAGGGTTTAACACCCGGTTCTATGCAACATACCACATGACCGGTGGGTATTATACATACGCGCGCGCGGGGGTGTTAAACCTTATAACCCACGAATTGGTATGTGGTAATGTGACCACATAAATTATAATGCGCGTGGTTTAAAGTCAGGTTTTGGTTTGGACCCAGGTTTAATTACTTTACCATATAACCACATATATCAACCAAACTGCGCGTGGATCCTACTTTGGGTTTAAACGGTTATTCAACCACATCCGACACGTGTTAAGCCCAGATCTAACCTGGCAACTTAGCCCTTTTATGCGCGGGAAACTTGGCCACATGGCCCCATGCGCCCAACACCTCCGAGCTTGGGGGTTGGATTCCCGTTAACTGTTCGACAGATTTGCCTCAATTGCGGGACGCGCGTGGGTGCTGAGTTTTGTAGGCGAAAACACTCAGAGGCTAGGTTTCATTCTGGACAGGGGCATTATGGCGAACGGGTTGCAGAGCTTGAAAGGGGAAAAAATGGCAGAGGCCATAACTTTTTGAGTTTTTGACCAAATCAGGTGCTGTAAAAGCCCAGCTAGGGGTTTTTGGACGTTCTGAGTCCATTGGTGAGGTTTTCACAGGCATTTGAGGAGCCCATTTGCAGGTTTTTCACATTTGAAGCTTGAGGAAGCTCCATGAAGATTAAAGCCCTCATTGTTTGAGGCATTGCTCAGATGAGCACATATTCATTTGCTGAGACTGAATAGTCATTTCTGACTGTTTAATATGCTCTGAACACATTGGGATAGGTTGAAGATCCATTGGAGGACTTCTACAGGCATTTTTGCTCCATTGAAGCTCAGGGAAGCTTGGAGGCCATTTGTAGAAGAGGTCATTGCTGGATGAGCCAAGATCCATTTGCAGAGTTTTTACAGTCAAATTTGGGGTTTTTATGTATTCTGAACTCAATGGTACAGTCTGTAAATCCATTTGAGTTGAGCAGCAACTTGTAATGAGCATTTGACAAACTAATCCCAAAGAGCCAAGTCCATTGAAGGAGGCTCAAGGAGACGTAGCCCAGAGAGGGGTGAACTCCTTTATCATCTTGCTGTTGTTGTGAGTTTGCTGTGTTATTTGCTGCACTTTTTATGGCTGTGTATTGATTTATAACACATATTTAAGCATGTAAAAGAACATTACCTCACACATAAACATTGACAAGAACAAGCAAGAAACTTAACACATAAACCAATCTTGCCTATTAAAACACATGAAGCAAGGTCTTGTTAAGATTTATTTCATGAGGTAGAGGGTGCTTGCATAGCATAACAAGTTAGCCTTCTATTTTCAGATCAATTCTTGATGAAGAAACACAAGTGAACATTATGCCATAAAGAACTTGGGAAGCTATAGGGAAGCCTGCCATGATTCCTTCATTGGGAGGAATAGGACTATTCAGAGGAAAATTGATGATGTTGTGTGGAAAACTTGTCCAGATACCTATGACAGTCAATGGAACTTTGACTAAAGAAGATTTTGAGATTATCAAATTCATTTAGGACAGTGCCCCGTTTACTATGCTACTCGGAAAACCTTGGATTGAAAGAGATCAAGCCAGAAAGAAGGAAGAAGAAAAGGTTTTAGAACAACAGAGACAAGAGTTAAAAGATTCATGACTAAAAGGATCGCATGGCTGATAGAAGAATAGGAGAACTGCTCGAAGCCATCGGACACTAGAAGCCCAGATGTCGAGGCCAAAGCTACACAAAAGGCTAAAATTTCTACCCCAGACAAAGAAGAAGTGATATACCTAAACCCTAGGAGAGAATATCACTAGCACAAAGTGACTATGTCCAAGGAAAATAAGAATCAAAATGGGAAGAGAATCACTAAGACGAAGCTCATTGGAAATAAGGCTAGAAAGCTAAATCAGAAGAAGGCAAAGATTGAAAAATTACAGAAGATTCCAAAGGGTACCTCGCATCAAGACACTTTGTAGAATTGGAGCTTCGCTGGGATATCAAAACAGTGACATATGCCACTTCATCGAGGCAAAGTAATATAGCCGTTGGAAGCCAATATAATCGTTCAAATGCCACTTCGAATGGGTTGGAAATCATTTATAGCTTGCCACTAGACGGTTAGACTATGTCATAATGGACAGAACATAAGTTAATGCAGCCTCCTACCCGTTGCAAGTAGACCGTTGCTAAGTTTCCCTACTTAGTCCATCACGCCATGCACAAAGAATACTTTTTTCTAAGTGATAATTTGAGCCCAAAGCCTGATATTACCTCACCCTGAGATCATTGCCTTGTTCTCATACCGTTCACTGTAGTCTCTGAATTCATTTCACACGCGAGATAGTTGACTCGAGCTTGTATGTTGGACGAGCTTAGCGCTATTGAGAAAGTAGTTGAAGAAGTTTTGATTGACTTAATGACTGAGAGAGTCATGTCGAACTGAGGATTATCTACAGGAGTCCAAGCATCATCAACGAGAGCCTCTAGGCCTCCCCTTCCACTTCTCACGTCGGTCCATCCCGACCGATCGATGAGAAACGGATCAAGCATAGGGATGACATTGTGAATGCCAAACTTATCCCATGCATTCTAGCTACTTACTTACCACCTCTAAGCGGTGCCATCAATCATGATAGTGTACCATGAGACTTTGAGTACACTTTGATCACCACGTACCTTCCGAAAGGGGTGCGTGCAGTTTGTGTTGACCAGGATAAGCTCGCAGCACTGAAATTTAGTGATTTTAACCTTGGAGATTGTAAGGTTTACATCATGTTAGCCCCACATAAGTACTTAACCAAGACCAAAGGCAAGAATTCTAAGATTGTCCCATAGTCATGGACCCAGAACCTTGCACAGTCCACACTCCTTAATGTAATGAATATCTCGCACTTCAACAGACACCAGGAAGTCAATGCATGCGTCAAGTTGTTGTTGTCATGCTACCACGAAGGATACTTATGGTTGGACCACCGCATCATTGTGTATCCAACCTTGATCAATCAGATCACATGACTTAGTATGAAAGGCCCTGACCCATAGGATTTTTACCCTGGAAAGACCTCAGACCGAGCACTAGCTTAGAGGATAAAAGAAACTTATGGCGATGTCAAGAAAGGCACGCGAGGCTTCAAGGTAGCCTCTATCCAGAGTGGTGCAGTGCGCCTTGCTTGTCAGTTGATCGTGGGAAAGCTAGTTCACAAGAACAAACCAACACAAGTGACTGGATTCATAGTTGACTTCGTAGGGAAGTGCGTCAAGGGACTACAGATGAACTGGGCACAGTGCCTTGTAAACTAGCTAGAGCTTGATTGCAGAGAAGAGCAAGACCAAGGGTATGATTTCTACTTTAGTTGGTTGCTCATACTAATCGCTTTCATCGCTTGGGAGCTACCATAAGGTGCCACTTTTATGGAGATTGAACACTTCAAACGATTGGCCACGAAGTTCTGTACGTTGTGGTACTCTAGTGACATGAACAAGCAATGGTATTCCAATGCCTTCTTCCACGCCTTTTACAACCAATTGAAGATTGCAATCCAGTCTAAACTATGCCTCACCCCAAACACACTTCACTGGTTTAGACCTTTGATAAAATTCAGCGTAGACTGCCACTTCACCTATATCACAACGCATGCTAATGAGCACAAAAGACATCTCCAGTCGTACTACAAGTTGATAGAAAAAGACTTGGAGCAGATTACCAAGGAATGGTCGGTGGACCTCCTTGTTGAAGCGGACCCCGCAGAAATGTCCAGTGTGGATAGCCCTGAAGATATGTCGGATATACCTGGACCAAGCAAGACTAAGAAGGATGATGAAGCTCAAGATGTCCACAGCACATCCATGAAGACTACTTCGATCTCACCTACACAGGGAGGTGATGGTGAAGAACTAGGTGGCATAGAAGTTGAGAAAAACAAAGGCGAGGTTACTCTGCCTCGAGAGGAGGACGATCCCTCTAAGAAAAGGAAGATTACCCCACCAAATCCCTCATATCGAAAGAAAACTAAGGCCACTCGGACTATGTTTAAGACTACCCTCACACCGGACGACTTCGACTTCTTAATCACTATGCTGAATGATGATTCACTAGATATCGCAGAAAAGAAAGAAGCGAAGTAGGAGGAGATATTCAACCGAATCAAGGGTGAACTTCAAGAAGTGAAGTAGGCACTCCAGTCCATCCAAGCAGTTTCTACTGTGCCCTTGACAATTGAAACAATAGGAACAAGCAATGAGCCCACCCAATTACACAAAATCACCAATAAAGTCGAAGCTCGCCTTCGACGAGCTCAAGAAAGCACAACACAAGCCACCCAGGCTTTGAAATAAGTATAGAGCGCACTTGTAGAACAACATTGTAAGGTAGAATGGAAAAATCTTACCCTGCAAGCGAAGTGGGATGAGGAGAAAGCACAGTTACAATAGAGCAAGGACCAGTTGCTAGCAAAGCAACTTGAAGTATAGGAAAGGGTTCACAAAGCACTTCGCTCTGTGACGGTCATAGAAGTGAAGATTGAAGAATGTGTCCCACAGCAGGTGGCACAACTTGAAGAAGTAATCCAACAACTTCAGCAGCGCATCATAGATCTGGAACTTCGTATTGTGCCTGAGAATCCTCAAGAAATAAGAGATCTAAGGGAGGCAACTGCCCACAACGGAATTGGCCGGTTAAAAACCTTTTCCTTGGAATGCAAGCAGTTGAGCACTAGAAGTGCCCAGACTTATGAGAACCTCATAGAGAATCCAGAGTTGCAGGCATTGGAGGCACAACTCCAAGAAGCAAAGCAACACGCAGATACGCTATAGGTGCAGTTGAAGGCCTTGACCCCAGTCGAAAGAATGAAGAGATTTTCAGAACAACGCACTGCCCAACAACAGGTACACATGCTGCAAAGTAAAGTGATGGAAGTCTCCCAACGACTTCAACCAATCCGATAAAAGGCATACCAACTGTTCACTGAAGTTGAAAGCTAGGGAGCTAATCTTGAACAGGTTGTGATCACCGCGAAACAATGCCTAGAAGGGCCAGTAAACGACGCAGTAATCCAGGAGCTCACTGAGCAAGAGGTTGTTGCATTGCAGCAAGTCGAAGCATCTCGAGGCATTCGAGGTAGAATTGATCAGACCAGAGTGACTCGGGACGAGTCACAAGTGAGTGTTGGGGGCCTGTTGGCCGTTGACCAAGTTTTGAGGAACACTTGGTCATATTTGACCATTTTTGGACTTTGACAGCATGTCAAAGATGGAGCGCCAGGTGAAGCAGAGATCACGGGATCTCGGTCCACTTTTGGGCCCCTTTTAGGGTTTTTGGGTTAATGTAATGGGAAAGGGATGTTGGCCCGTGGGTTTACCCACGTTTAGGCCCACTTTTGTAATGTATAAATAGAAGGATATGCAGTAGTATATGTGGTTGTTTTAGTGCAATTGGCAGTGCATCTATGTGATGTTGAATAAGTGCTTTGTGCAAACTATGTAAGGCCTGCAAGGTTAAGTGAAAGCTACTGAGAGGTTGCTATAGAAAGTTGAGTGTTGTAACGCAAGGAAGAAGCATCTAGTGATCTCTGAAGATCTTTTGTCCTATGCAAAGAAGGGTTTTGGAGGCTTTGTGCTTGTAACATATTGGAGACGATAATAAAGAAGAAGATCTTGTGGACGTAGCCCCAGGGTGGGGGTGAACCACGTAAATCTATGTGTTATGCTCTGTGCTTTGATTCAATGTGTTTATCTTTGCTTATGCTATGTTCTTTGATATATCCACTCATGCTCTGTGCTTCTTAGATATATATGATTGTTAGATCTAATGTGTATGATGATTCTTAAATGTTAATCTACCGGATCTGATCTGGGTTACTATGGTGAAGTGTTGAAATACTCTAGAACTAAGTGTACACAACGATGATCTGTGTTGTCTACGAAGTATAATAAGGGTTGACTATTGATGAATGATCGATGCTAAGTTCTCTATAAATGATATAATCACAAATCTTTGTTTCAACTAAGGTTCCAGACACTTGAGTCTTGCAACCATCCCTACCTCTACCTCGGGTGAGACTTCATCTACTTCGCAGGTGTTTCTGAAAGGGCTGGTAGTTAGGGCTTTGTTGGTGCGCTCTTGCGCGTTGAACCCTGGGTCCGCCCCTGTGCCAACACATAACAAGGAACAATGAGAACTACATTGCATTCATAAATAAATAGTTGAAGAAAGGCTTCAAGATGACAGATTTGGGACATCTTCACTACTATTTGGGCATTGAAGTGATTCAAAATCCAAAGTACATAGTCATCTCCTAGAAGAAGTACGTTGGATAACTGTTGAACAATTTTGGCATGACTGAGTGCAATCTTGTTTCTACTCCAATGGAATAGAACTTGAAACTCACATCAAAAGAAGGGAATGAATTTGAGGATGCAACCAAGTATATATAGCTTGTGGTAAGTCTTATCTATCTTACTACCACTAGACTAGACATTTCAATTGTTGTTGGGATTCTTTCTAGGTTCATGCAAAATCCTTATGAAAGACATTGGTCTGCAAAAAAGAGAGTTCTAAAATAAATGAAAGGAACTCAAGATTTTGGACTCAAGTACTCTAAGGTAGATAACTTCAACCTAGTCGGATATTTTGATTCAAAATTTGATGGGGATAAGGAAAATGGAGTGTCAACTTCAGGTTATCTCACGAGTTTTGGATCAGTAGCTGTCTCCTGGAGATTGTTGGTCACTATAATTGCTTAATTAATTTCAAACAACCAAGTGAAACATAAATTATCAACCCAGGGAAGTCTTTTGTTTCAAAGGTAGCTGCGCACTATATATGCTCAATTCCAAAAGCACTTAGTGTTGTAGTAAAGA
>SNQJ01S0218593.1:4608-15310 GCA_010110895.2 Picea sitchensis
AACTCTCTAAAAACCTATATTACATTTAAATCTTGCAATTTTAACAATTAATATGTATAATTCCAACAAATTTTCCAATTTTTTTACTAAATATTAAACAAAACTAATAAAAAAAATCAAAAAATAAAATGTTAAAATACTCTTTTATGATTACTGAGTTATCAAATAAAAAATCACTAACATACAAGGTTGTCAGCCAATTTAGCCTTGCATGATGGAACTGTTCGCCTCACAGTGAAGTAATAAAGCTCCGAGTAGGCCTCAATATTCAGCCAACAGTGAAGTAATAAAGCTCCAAGTAGGCCTCAATATTCAGCCAAGTTGGACCTCCCCACTGCATTGGACCATAGTTTTTGCTTCATGTATTACTTTTACTTTGGGTTGTGCACTGTACTAGTTTTTGTTTCAATGTATTACTTTTTTGGGTTGTCTGATAGTAAGAATTTGAATTTTTTTTTAGACTTCAAAGTTTTACTTTAAAAAAATTTAAAAGTTTTATAATTTCTAAAAGAAAATTTTAAAATTTTACAATTTTTTAAATAAAAAAATTATTTTTATTGGATGCTCGTATCATTAAAAATACAAATTTTAAAAAATGTTAAAAGAAAATTTGAAAGTCTTACAATTTCTAAAAGAATTTTTTAAAACTTTACAATTTTTTTAAATAAAAAAATTGATGTTGGTATCATTAAAAATACAAATTTTAAAAAATGTTAAACTTTTTTGTTACATGAAATTCAAAAATAAATATATAATATCATAATTTATATGTTGAATAATGATTATGGAATTGAATAATTGATATAATCATAAAATTGAAAAACAATTTATGGAATAAAGGTTTTGTTTCATAATAACTTTGCCCTCATTTTTATATGCAAATTGCACTAGCTTATATTGATAATTTTGTTTTCATTCTGCATTTATTTATACTTAATATAATTCTATTCTTATATGATAAATTGCATTTATTTATACTTCATTTTTATATGTAAATTGCACTAGCTTATACTGATAATTTTATTCTCATTCCTATATAACAAATTGCATTTATTTATATTTAATATAATTCTCATTCCTATATGACAAATTGCATTTATTTATACTTAATATAGTCTAGACAACACAAATGCATAACCTCACCTCTCTCCTAGACAACACAAATGCATAGCCTCACCTCTCTCCTACCACCCTTGGTGTGTGGTGTGGACGATGAGAGTTTAACACAAATGATTCACCTCTACCTTACAACCTTTGCCCCTTAGAAGGTGTGTGGTGAGGGTGATGGGAGTATAACACAAATGCACCTTTGGGTGAGAATATGCATTTGTGATGTACCTTTTGGTTCAATATGTATTTGGTACTTTTTATATTGATAACTTTTGCATGAGTGGAAAACAAGTTAAATTTTTTGGTGGATGCATAGATGCTACACAATTGACTGTGAATGTATTTTCTCTTTTAACACTAATTGGTATTTTCTATCATTACACTTTTTCCTTTATCACCATGGTTGTTACTTGTTTAGTTCATATTGATTCCTTTGTCATGTGCTTGATTATGTGAGGTACATCAATGTAATTGCTCATGTACTATTTTGAAGTTATTTGGCATTGATGTAGTAATGAGTTACAAGTTGCTTGAATTCTTGAAAACACTTGAAAACATAATTCTACATGTTGTGTTTTAATTTTCATATTGGTTTTAAGGTCCTCCAGTTGGTTTTTAGTCATCCTTATATTATTTATAATAATATTGTAAATCTTTGGGATTTGGTTACTTCATTGCATATATGAAAGTGCTTGGATAAATTCACATTCGGTGGTCTAACAAGATAGAGGTTGTTAGGAGCATGAAAGAGGAAGAGCATAAATGTCTAGGCTACATTTGTCAATGAATTTTATAATTGATTACTATTTAAGGAAAGTGGAGCTTTGCAAGCTAATGCATTTGGAAAATTAAGACGTGGTGAAAATAATGCATTTGGATTGAAACACTAACCCAAAAATTCCCCTCTTTTACTTTACATTAATTTATGGATAATTTAGTACTTAAAAATAAGGAGGGGAGTTAGACTATTGATTGAAAATCAACTAGCCAAGATCCACCCATGTAAGACTTCCTTAACCCTTGTTGATTCAATATAGACAAATCTAAATTTGAAATTAGAAACTTCTTTTGTTGGTAAATGAGATCTCAAAGGACATGCAACAAGCTATTTGTCTTGTTCGAAGCTATTTGTCTTGTTCGATGAATACTTTGGTGGTTTTGAAACTTTTAATTTGGTTTGAGTGATAATAAATTTTAGTTGTTAATGCACATTGTCTTGAAATATTAAGTTTGAAGTTATTATATTTTGGACTTGAAATTAGAATTTTTTTTTGTTTCTCACATTGTGGTAGATGAGATCTTAAAGGATATATAAAAAATTATTTGTTTTTTTCATGATGAATACGTTGGGTTGAAATTTTTAATTTCGTTTTAGTGATAATAATTTTAGTTGTTGATGCACATGGCTTTGAAATGTTAAGTTTGATTGAATACTTTTAGTTTTTGATGACACTTTGTTGAGCCAAATAGAATCTTTTGTTTTGAAATTTATAAAATTTATTTTAAAATATAATGGTTTTGAACTATTTTTTAATATAATTATTAAGTTTTTTTATTAATAAACAAAATAAATAATTGTTATGTTTATAAAATTTATTTTAAAAAGATATAATGGTTTTATAATTATTTTTATGCTGAAAGGTGTATATCTATTGGCAATGGGTACGATTAATGACTTTTTAATATAAAATTTTAATCTGATGGCTAACAATTGAAGATGTTGGCATATTCTTAGTCGTCCTCCCAAATCAATGAAAGTGATTTACTCTTCATAACTTCCTTGTATTTTTGAATGCATCCGTTAACCTGTTTACTTTTTAACATTTACCTAATCATATTAAGAAATTACTGTAGCACCATATAATTGCCACGTTTGGATTATTAACATGCACTACTTCAACTTCCTCCTCAGCTATCGTTCTCAACTGTCCATTCTCATTCTCAGCTGTCAGCGCGTTTCATATTGATGGCTGGCCAACCCACCCCACACGTTTCATTTTTTAGAGTGGATATCTTTCGACATTCTCAGCCGATACCTTTCGGTGTTCTCAGCCGATACCCTTCGGTGTTCTCAACAGTGAGTTAACAACTGTACTAATTATATATGATTATTAAGTTTTTCTTGACAACGATCAAAATAAATAATTGTTATTATACTTTACCCATTGCAAGTTTATCTATATAAAATTTCTGAAGTATTCATACATAACGTATTATTCAAATTAATTTGCAAACAACTCTCATTAATAATTATGATCTTTTAAGATAAAAATGAATCTCATTAATAATTATGATCTTTTAAGATAAAAATGAAAATGAATTTCTTAAGTACTCATACATAAAGTATTATTCAAATTAATTTGCAAACAACTCTCCTTAGTAATTACGATCTTTTAAGATAAAAATGAATGGTTGCTAATGTGCCAAAGTTGTAATAATTTTGATATCTTAACAAACATGAAAAGAGAGAACGGAAGAACAAAGCGGCATAGGGATAGCTATATAGAAGCATACATGTTATCGATTTTTTTTTACGTTGGATTTAAAAATACAAAATATTGATTTTCAATATAATTAAATTTTAAAGTAAGTTATATATTTGTAATAATATATATATATATATATTTTTTTTAATAATATCATGATATAATATTTAGATTTATTAAAACATTGTTTTTGATAAAAATTAGTGTTTTTTTTATAGTTTTATTTTGATTATGGTATTATCATGTTTGAAGAGATTTTGAAGTTTATAAATTAATTCAAAATTATCGTAGAAAAATCTAATGTAATGTATCTAGTTTAAAGTTGAGCAACATTACGAGTTGAAAACACATTAAAATATAAGATTTTTGGCTTAGTAATTTTTTGTAGCTTACCAGATCACAAACTAATTTAATCATGTTGAGTGATGCATTTCTAAATGCATCTAACAATATATATTAAAACATGAATACAATTGTTCATGCAAATAACAAACACACAACATTCATATAAACCATTTACACAACAAAATATCATAATAAATACAACATAGAACTTATTTGTGAATAACTAACCAACTCGTTGCATACGAAGGATGAACCTCTTAGCCATAGGTATTGTTGTTTGTTTTTTCTCAACAAAAAACCACCCCCGAGTTGAGGCTATGAGTCCACAAGGAGATTCGGCCCTTTGCTATCCACTCTCCACACACAACAACCCCAAAACCCAGGTGTCTCTCTATTCCTCACTGCCTGGACAACCCAAGGAATGAGATCCCCCTTCACTGCACACAGTCCCTTGGACCTTCCCACTTCCCTCGATGAAACTAGTGCATCTGATTTATCAAGAATCCTCCCAGCTACTCCAGGGGAACTCTCAACAACCCTCACAAGGCTCTTGAGCCATTTTCTCAACATAAAATGCTTCATAGGCTTACAACCTGATTTATAGGAACACAGGTCTCTTTCTCAACATAGAACAAAACCCAAAAATAGTTTCCTTCAAGCCCAACATGGTTGGTGCTCTTCCCAACACTCATCTCTTCTCTTGTTGTCGAAAATTTGTAAGTAAAAAATGCTCTCCATGCAAAAACATGGCTTTCCAAAAAAATTGTCCCCTTGGAGATACAAATTTTATCTCTTTGTTTGCTTGCTTGAATTGACTTACACTCTTCCCCAAGTTGATTGTACTCATGCCCATACTCTCCAATAACTATGGGATGTGACTCCTCACATCCACCCTCTTACAAGAGTTTAATGATTGGATTTAGGAACACTTAATAATAAATAGAAGGTTTACACAATGATAATATAATTCATGAATGTGGGTTTAGATTAATACCCATGAGTAATTCCTCCTTGGACCTCTCTCTCTTGTGGAATCATAGCCCCCCATCATTCTTCATCCTTTTTGTATCGCATCCAATGATTACTTTTTTTATTAGTTATTAGTTATTATGTGCATTGAACCAATATGTGCATTAAACCAATAAAACCATTGAACCACATTAAACCATTAGTTATTATGTGCATTAAACCAATAAAAGCWTTGAACCACATTAAAYCAATATGAGCTCTTTGCCCCAACACATCGGCTCACTAGCCTAAATCACATTTATACAATTACATTACAATTCACAAGGATTAAAACTGGRGATGTTACATCCCCTCCCCCTTATTTTTGCATTGTCCTCAGTGCACAACACCCTACATGTTTATTTTTCTAATCCAATAGATAATAACACAATATTTCAGAAAACTAATAATTACTTATAATGATGTTGTTTTTCACTTTTCAATTTATCATTAAACAATTATACTTTAGAAATTCAACCATATAAWTGTTGTAGAATAATATTAGAGATCACAAAGAGAAAWTTTTTTTTACTAGTAGATGTGAATTTCTTGAGTTACAAATGAGACAAATTGGCTCCTTATTTATACTAAACTGACCTCCCCAATAGACACGGCTTTTCACTTTTCACTTTTCACATTATGAAGACCGACCATAGTTGCAAAATTCAACACTCCCTCTTAACTAGGGAGGTATTCATAACAACCAACTAAATGTACTCAAACTTGCGCACTCAACTGAGTGTCCCACAATTGTCACACACTCAATGGAGTGTCTCGTGAATACAAGGACCATTCTTCTTGATCAGATCGCGATCTATGCCTCATGAAGAATGTCAGTCCTTCCAGATGTTGCAAATCATTCCATGGGATATAGGGACCATTCTTCTAATCAGGTCACTACATGTGCCATACGAAGAATGTTAGTCCCAGACCTCTTTCTCTAATCAGGTCACCATATGTGCCATAGAGAAAATTCCATTCCTGTACCAACCTCCCTAATCAGGTACCCGTTCATGCCATAGGAGGTAGACCATTCATCTTGATCAGTTCACCATCTGTGCCATAAGAGAATGTCAATATTGGACCATTTTCTGCAGAAAATGTAAGTCCATGATACATGAGCAATCTGTCCAACCTGGTCCATTCTCCATAGGGAGAATGTTAGTTCAACAAAAAACTGACTATCCAAAATGCAAGAATATCAACACTCCCTCTCAACAAAGGGAGTAATATCCACAAGCCCCAGCTTGTCCTTGAAGTATACAAACTTTCCTTTGGATAAGGGCTTCGTCAGAATATCTGCTATATGCTAATCGATGGAGATGTACTAGAGATTCACTTCTACCTTCTGGAATTTATCACAGATGTAGTAGTACTTGATCTCAATGTGCTTTGACTTGTCATGGAACATGAGGTTCTCTAAAATCTTCACACAACTTTGATTATCACAGTATATCATGGTCGAATCCAATGCTTGGTCAAATAGTCTAGAAACTAGCTTATGGAGCCATATTAATTCTGTACAAGCATCACAAGCTGTAATATACTTTGCCTCTGCAGTGCTGAGTGCGACAAACTTTTGTTTCATGCTAGCCCAAGATATCATAGTAGATCCCAAACTGAAACATACACCATAAGTACTCTTTCTATCACTTGCACTCCCTACTCAATCTAAATCCATATATCCCTATAGTTGTACATAACTATTTGAGACATATCTTAAACTATAATTTAGCGTGCTACACAAAAATATCAAAATGTGCTTTACGACTATCCAATGCTCATGTCTTGGTTCTACCTGGAACTAGCTCAATGTGTTCACAACAAAGTAGACATCCGACCTGGTATTAACCAACTACATCAATGAGCCAATCAACTATCAATACATGGAGGGGTATACCAGATCAAAATCAAATTCTCTCAACTTCTCCAGGATTGTCACCATGGGAGTTGCCATGGATTTGCAATTCATCATCCCAAACTTTTGAAGGGTCTTCACAACATACTTTCCTTGACCTAGGAAGATTTCACCAGGCTTATGCCATACTTCTAGTCCCAAATAATAGTGCATGAGACCAATATCCTTCATGTCAAATTCAGAGGCTAGATCCCTTTTACATTGAATAGTGAGAGGCTCTGCACCTGTAAAAAATAAGTCATCAAGATATAGTAGTAGAAGCACAGGCACATCATTCAAAAACTTGTAATAAAGGTTTGGATCAACATAGCTCTTGGAGAATCCAAGTCTCTTCAAGTAGCTATCAATCTGTGCATACCAAGCTCTTGGATCTTGCTTGATCTAGGTAGATATTGGTGGCCACCCACCTATTCCAAATTCCAAATGGATCATCTGGACAATTTTCAGTTCAACACATTTCTCTATAATGGGGACATTTATTTGTAATTTTGGGTTCTACAATTACGAGGTTGTCCTGAAGCACTACACAGCTTCCAGGTGGATATTGGTGGCCGCCCACCTAATCCAACTTCCTTATTTTGGAAGTTTTCATGTCAGTACATCTTTATGTACATCTAGGGATTTTTTGGGGCTCTAAACAGTGTTTTCTTGGCTTTCCATAGTCAAACTATAGATAGAGTTAGAGTTTGATGGCATAATGCGTAGTCCTCAAAAAGACCTTTCCAACGGGCTATCAGGCACCTAAAACAAAAATCTTATGCAAAAGTTATGACCCCAGGAAGTTAATGTACTAACATACCCCAACAAGACCCACATGAATTTTGGCGTTTCACCTCCTAGGGTTAGGTTTTTAGATTTTTAGGGTTTTGGAATTTATGTTTATCATAAAAAGGCCTTCAGACCCTCATTAGAATCATCTTCTTTCAAATGAGTGTAGCCATCACATCTCTTATCAGAGATAAAGATGCCACCATTCTAGCGAGGCTTACACTCTGTATTTTTACAGTCTTTGTACAATTATTTCATTAATAGAAATCATGTATTGTTGTATTTCTCAGTTTCTGGCATTTTTTATGTGTATTTCATTGTAATATCTCTTCTTTCATTTCGTTCCAAAAATAATATGGATAAGTGGTATAAGAGCAGGCTACTCTTGATCGTTTTTCAGTGCATGGCCTCGACGAGGTTCGAGTATAGAAAGTCGGGTCTTGAGCTTGTATCTCTTGAATACAATCACTCTCACACACCCAAGAAGCCCTCTATGGTGGGAGAAAAGAAAAATGGTGGAGCAGAAGATTCCATTAACATGTTGCTTGAGAAAGCTCTCGTGCGACAAAGGGACAAAATGATAAAGAATTGTGCACACATCCTTCAACACCTTCCGATAGCAATAGGCACATCTTCATCAAGCGACAACTTTGGAGGAACCTCTCCCTTCAAGGTACAAGTAAATTTTGATATTCCATTACTTGAAGGTTAGATAGATGTGGATGCCTTAAAAAAATGGTTAAATATGCTAGAAGGTTATTTCTCTGTTCACGATTTGTCTGATAGGGAAAATATCACCTTTGCACTCCTCAGGGAAACGATTACCTTCACACTCCTCAAGGATCTCCCCCATGTCAAACATTGGTGGGAAACGTATTGGGAGCAAAGTTCCATAGATGAATCTAGAATATATGGGGCCGATCCCACTTGAGATTTTTTTGTGGATGCGGTCAAGGAACAATACTACCCCATTGATAACTATGAAGACTAGTACATGATATGGACCGCACTGCAGTAAGAGAAGAGATAAACAATGTTGTAGGTAACAAATACATTCCATACTTTGCGTACCAAGATGGGTATCAAAGACTCTGAGTGACATCTAGTTCTGAAATAC
Organism: Picea sitchensis; assembly: GCA_010110895.2. Classification (NCBI taxonomy): domain Eukaryota; kingdom Viridiplantae; phylum Streptophyta; class Pinopsida; order Pinales; family Pinaceae; genus Picea; species Picea sitchensis. The sequence goes on from SNQJ01S0218593.1 coordinate 13,361, forward strand.
CGTGGGGCTCTGCATCGGTACATCCAAACCGAAATGGATTTCCTAAACATCTCATCATTGGGAGCTGCCTATCAATATGTTATCAAAATTGAGTAGAAATTTAGGCACCAGAACAAATAGGAGTCTGGGTCTGCAAATCCACAACAACCAAAGCATGGTAAAGACGACCCTAAGAAACAACCTCTAGACAACCATTCCAAGACACAAGAAAAAAAGGGTAAGGGAAAGATGAAAAATGACACTAGGAAGTGGTGTGACTTCCACAAAGCCCCTGGTACAACGTCGATGAATTTCGCTCAAAACAATCGTTAGTGGTCGAGGTCAAAGATAAGGAGCCTAACTCTGATTCATAATATGATCTAGAAAATATTGAAAATAGATAGATCATCGATGCAGACACCACTGCTATTGTCGTGACCGGAACAATTCAACCAGAAGAACCAATAGATCTCGAAGAGGGGGAGCGTCTTTTCCATTCACAGATGTGGGTAAAGGGGACCCCATTGCATTTCATTGTTGATAACGACAACCAGAAAAAACTTATCTTAGTTGAGGTCGTCAAACAATTAGGGTTGTCAAAAACACCACACCCACATCCATACAACATCAGGTGGCTTCACCAGGGACGAGATCTCTGTGTCAGCCAATAATGTCACCTGTCCTATGGCATCCAACCCTTCAAGGATGAGGTAGTGTGTGATGTTTCCCCTCTTGATGTATGTGATGTTGTTTTCGGCCAACCATATATGTGGAAACGTCATGTTGTATATGAGTATTGACCCCGTAGTGTCATTATTACTATGGGGGGTTAGCTCTACAAGATACTTGAGGTAGTTCCCAATATTGTTCCACCAAAACAATGCCATAGGGTAATCTCTCATACTGCAAAATTCATCCTCTTCACAGTCTGTTCAAAGGATGCACAGAAGGCCATTGCAACCGTTGTAGCCTCAACACCTTCTATCCAATGTAAGTAGATTGCATAAGAGAAATAATATATTGTCTCTTCACCTACAATGGTTCCTACACAATGTCCCATCAAGCCCAAAGACAACAGGTTGGTGGAACAAATTCACCCATGCCAACAACCGGTTTGTGACAACCTTCCACAGACCAAGCAACATAACTTCTCCTACAAGGCACATAGTTCACCAAGATTAAGATTCAGAAAATGATTTCTCCTCATTCCTAGGCACTCAACGCAATGGAGACCATTGCTTCCTAAGGGGGTAGGATTGATCCAGATGGATATTGCTGGTCACCCACCTGTTCCAAAATCCAACTGGCCTTGGTAGGGTTTTTGGATGTCTAGGGTTTTGGAATTCATGTTTATCATAAAAAGGCCTTTAGAGCCTCATTGGAATCATCTTCTTATGAATGAGTGTTGTCTTCACATCTCTTATCAGAGATAAAGTTGACACCATTCTTCACTACAAGGCTGTCCTGAAGAACAACACATCTAGATAGTTTCCAGTTCAACACGTTTCTCTGTAATGGGGACATTTATTTGTAATTGTGGGTTCTGCACTTACAAGGCTGTCCTGAAGAACAACACATCTTCCAGGTGTAGATTGGTGTTCGCCCACCTTATCCAACTGGCTTATTTTGGATTTTTTCATGTTAGTACGTCTTTCTGTACTTCCAGGGCCGTTTTGGGGCTCTAAACAATGTTTTCTTGGCTTGCCACAATCAAACCATAGACAAATTCAGATTTTGAGGGAATATTGTGTAGTCCTCGAAAATACCTTTCCAACCGGTTATCACGCACCTAAAACAGAGATCGTATGCAAACGTTATGGCACCAGGAAGTTAATGTACTAACTTACCCCAATGGGGCCCACATGAGTTCTGGTGTTTCATCTCCTAGGGTTAGGTTTTTGGATGTATAGTGTTTTTACATTCATGTTTATCATTAAAAGGCCTTCAGAGCCTCATTGGAATCATGTTCTT
>SNQJ01S0218594.1:10372-25659 GCA_010110895.2 Picea sitchensis
CAATCCTTAAGAAAACTATTAGGGATAAGATCAAGTTTGCACTTTGGGCTGACAGGATCACAAAGAAGAGTTCAACAGGAAAGAGTCCCTTTGAGTTGGTTTATGGTCTTGATGTCACTTTGCCAGTTCATCTGAAGCTTCCAATGTATCAATTTGTCCAGAAGTATGGCTTAGACGAAGATTTTCATCAGAACAGAATTGATCAGATAATTGAGTTGGATGAAAACAGAAGAAAAGTCGTTGATCAAAGTATAAAAAATCAAGAAAAGATAAAGAAGACTTTTGATAAGTCCTCAAGACAAAGGGATTTCCAGGCAGGTGATACAGTACTCCTATGGGACAAACAGAAAGAGAAACCAGGAAGCCACGACAAATTTGATAGTTTATGGGCAGGGCCTTATATTATCCAGGATGTAGCTAAAAAGAACTCTTTTGTCCTGAGCAGATTGGACGATGAAAAGTTGCCACTACTAGTAAATGTTCAACTTCTCAAAAATTTCTTCAATAAAGTCATCTGATGTCCATGGGGCATCTGTTGTATCATATTCTCTAAACCCTATCCTCTGTACTTTAAATTCATTCATTTCCTGTACATAGTTTATTTTTGTATATAGTTTAAATTTGTAAATTTTGTACATAGTTTATTTCTTTCAAAAATTTGTATATATACATGTATATTATTTCTGCAGCTTATGTATAGTATTGGATTTTATATATGGACATGTTATTGACAAAATTTCGGTGAATATAGGTCATGTGATTCTGGATTCTCGTATGCTTTCCTTCAAAGAATAAAAGATCAAGCACACATCCCCATATGGAGCCAATGTTATCCATCAAAGTTGCACTAGGATGGACTTCCAGCGAGCCGCCAAAGTTTGAACATTACTGTTCAAAATTCAGAGTTCAAAAGTTCAGTCGGTCATAAAGACCAACCCTTTTCCTTCTTTTTTTTTTTTTACATTTACATGAAAAATTGTAATAAGAGATGTTGCATGATGAACTTGTAAAAGGTCTTAGCCACCTTAAGTCCTAAGTGTGAGTCATACTCTGGAGTGTTTTTTTTACTTATTAATTATATTTTGTCGTTTTCAGGCAATTTATAATTTATGAGTTTTTCCACTCAATTCCTCCAGAGCTGGAGTATATGCACATGGTTAGGCTTGAGCATGGATCTAAGCCTAGTGTCTAATGTATATTACCATGCTAAACATACTCCTAGAGTCTTATGGAAATGTACTAAGTCCCCCTTAGGACTTTTTAATTTTTTCAGTTAATTAAAAATTTGTCAGAATTCGGCAATTTTTAATTAAAAAATAAAGATGTATTAAAAAAGTGGTACTAGAGGACTTAATATGCCATGGGGGTGCTCATTTTTTGACCTAGAGCACCCATATTATCAAAGTAACCACTTAGTTGAGCAAAAATAGTGATTTTAATCACTCAAAAATTAAATTTGCTCAAAAAAAACAAAAAAGTCAAAATAAAATCAAAAAAATTAGCAAATGCCCAAATCAAGGAAACGTGTGGGGACATGTTGCGGGCAAAATAAAAGCACATAAGTCGAGGTGGCACCCATAGGATGATGTCCATGGGTTAAGTGGCATAGTTGATGGCATGTAGCATGGTTAAAGAGCATGTTCTCAAAAGGAGGTGCGCACCTCTCCCTTGAGGTGGGGCTTTCTCCAAAGAGGATCTCCTTCCAAATCAGTGACTCATCTAAAGGCTGCAATGTGGCAGTCAAGTGAACATTTGGCATGGGGAGATGACTACAACTCGCCTTGCCTCCTCTTACACTTGCTCTCATCCAAGCTATGCGCCCCTCACACTTGGCATGCGCACCCCTCTTGGGATCTTCACCCAAAAGTGTATAAAGCAAAGGCATTTGCCCTCTTATAAGCTAGTTGGAGCTTGAGACTTATGTTATTGTAATAGTGATTCTTCTTTTATACTTGGAATAAAAAGGCTTTGGAGGCTAACTTCGTGTGGATCTATGTGTGGTTACTTATGGTCAAGTGCATTGTTATGAGGTGATATTATTCCATTTATTTGCTTATTCTAATTTGTTCAAGTTTTGCCTTTGTAAGGAGTACTATTTATTACTCACAAGGAATAGGATTGTAGATCTTGTTTGATTTTCATTTCCTATTTGTTATCTATTCTAGAAACCTAAAATGTGCATTTTATCTTTTGTTTAAGTTAATGGGCCATTTGAGCTTCTTTGTAGGTAACACCAAGATCTAACAGGTTGCTTGCAAGTTTTGTGGATTTTAAAGATCTCACTTGAAGGGTTGGATTAGCTTGTTTGCTCTTACTGCCTCTCCAAAAGTTTGAAGGACGATAGCCCCTCTTTCTATGCTAAAAGAGACTCCATTATTGCCCAAAATTCCAAGGGTTTAAGGAAAACCTTTCTTCTCATCTCCTCCTCAAATTWAAGTTAAAAGATTTATGTTATTTCAATTCTTATCYGCAAAGAAAGATTTCAATTCATAGAAGTACTAAAAACTATCTTCCTTTTGCAGTTAAAAGCAAGTAGATTAGATCTCCTTTTCTAGCTTGCAAAGTACTATCTTAGTCCCTCTTCTGGCTGAAAGTCTAAAGGGTAAAGATAGGTGTTTCATCAAGAGTTTAAATGCAATATTTGAGCAAATAGATTACTGTTTATATTTCTATTTGAGACGGCAAAAAGAATAGTAAGAAAAAGGGCTTTTTCTAGTTAGTTAAATTCAGAAATTTATTAGTTTATCATAGGATTGTACTTAGAAATTTTTTAGTCTTGCAAACCAATAACCCAAAGCACTCTTAAAGTGTCATTGGCCCTATTTGTATCTTGTTTGCTCACTGATTTTGTGCAGGTTGGTGCAAAGACAAGAGGAAATTTTACTGAAAATCCAAGGAATTGAAGTTTCTAAGACCCCCAGAGTGGCCTTATTTGGTTTAAACATTGTAAAAGTGAATTTTCAGTTGCATGATCCATATATAAGAGTCCAATCTCATTTGAAAAAAGATCTAAAGACTCTTAAAAGAGCACTTGTAACCAAGTTAATAAAATAAGTGAGCCAAGAGAGGCCTCACTCTTTGTTTTTCCCTTAAGGGAAGTTGGTGTTGTGTTTGTTTGGACTTTCTTTCATTCAGTTTTATTTCCTTTGCTTAAAGTTCAAACTATCTCACATAAAGTTAAATCAATCTAGATTAGATTTCCTTTTGCAAAGTAGAACACTAATCGCTAGATTAGTTTTACTTCCTGCAATTTCAATTTGGCAAATAAACCATCCCCTCAGCTCCTCGAAAGAGGCATGATCAGTGTGGATTAGTAATTAGTCTCACATTTCAATTTCAGTACTTTACTTCATGTTTAAAAATAAACAAATTCCCCTCAACTCTCAGTGCGATTCCTGATCCTTCCAATTGCGAGCTAGTCTCGATCTGCTGGAAGTAAGTTTCATACACGTTGTGCTGGTCAGTGGTTGATAAATTAATTAGGACAATCTCTAAAGTAGTTAGCTTAATGCGCAGGAAAATGCCTTAAAGTGACCTGCGAAGTAAGGCGGGCCCCTCTCGGGACCTGGCTTCCCACCCGTTTTGGACATCCAACACTTTGAATGAGTTTACTAGTGAGACCTGTTATCCATCAAAGTTGCACTAGGATGGACTTTCAGCGAGCTGCCAAAGTTTGAACATTGTTGTTCAAAATTCAGAGTTCAGAAGTTCAATCGGTCGTAAAGACCACCCTTTTTCTTTTACATTTCCATAAAAAATTGTAATAAGAGATGTTGCATGATGAACTTGTAAAAGGTCTTAGCCACCTTAAGTCCAAAACATGAGTTATACTCTGAAGTGTTTTTTTTTACTTACTAATTATATTTTGTCGTTTTCAGGCAATTTATAATTTATAAGTTTTTTCACTCAATTCCTCCAGAGTTGGAGTATATGCCCATGGTTAAGCTTGAGCATGGATCAAAGCATAGTGTCTAATTTATATTACCATGCTTAACATTCTCTTAGAGTCTTATGGAAATGTACTAAGTCCCCCTTAGGATTTTTTTAATTTTTTCAAAAATTGTCAGAATTCGGCAATTTTTAATTAAAAAATAAAGATGTATTAAAAAAGTGGTACTAGGGGACTTAATATGGCATGGAGATGCTCATTTTTTGACCTAGAGCATCCATATTACATAAGTACCCACTTAGTTGAGCAAAAATAATGATTTTAATCACTTAAAAGTCATTTTTGCTCACAAAACCCAAAAACGTCAAATAAAATCATAAAAAATCAGCATATGCTCAAATCAAGGAAACATGTTTTGACATGTTGGAGACGAAATAAAGCCTCTAAAGGCTATGTGGCAGCGAGAGGATGAGGTTCAATGGTCAAAGCAATAAAGTGGGCATGTGTTTATTTGAATTTTAGCATGTGCAAAGGAAGAGGTGCGCCCCTCTTCAGAGGTGGCGCACTCCCATATGGGGCAGCTAACCTCTTGAGAGTTGGCGCACCCACACACTCCCACCATTTTATCATCTTGTAGGATAGGATTTATCTAGCTTGCTGTTAATCCTATTGCTCATTTATATTTAGAGATTTTAATATGTATGTGTGTTTTGGTTAACTAACATACTCTTCAAGTTTCTTGTGTAGGTGACACCATTTTGTTAACAAGTTTATTTGCAAAGATTTTAAGGCTTACAGGCTCTCATAGCTTGGAGTGGTGATGAAGCTTTCTTGTTTCCCCACAACTTCAAGGATCTAAAGACTCAATCCCTCCTTGGCTAATCTAAAGACTCCATTGCCCAAGGGTTCCAAGGCTACAATTTTCTCTCCTCACTCTTTCTCAAAGAAATTTAAAATCTTTTGGGTTACTAGTTGCGTACTTTATCTTAGATGCATTTCAGATTTCAAATCTTTCTTATCTAAGTTAGTAAGTAGATTTAAAGGATTAGATCTAGAGTTCATGTTTCAATTTGTCATCTTAAACTAGATCTACCTCAAGAAAAATCAAATTTTGCAAGCAATTTACTTCTAAATTTTAAAAGGCTGAAAATTGATTTGTTTTAAAAGATCTTTTAAGTTCATATTTGGCAATTAGAGTGTCTTTATATTGCTATTTTTTTAAAACAGCAGAAAAAGATCCTAAGGAGACAAACTCTTTAGCTTGTTTTTCTTAGTTCAATTTCGCTAATTTTGTAAATTTTACTTAGTCAAATTTTGGGGTTTTCCTACTAATAACCCAAGACACTTCCAAAGTATTTTTGGGCATCTTTTGTTGTTGTTTGTTCGTTGTTTTGTGCAGGTTGACGAACAGATAAAAGGAAAATCTATCTGTTTTGGGCGGATTAGGAGCATCTGGGACCCTCGGGAGCACCCCTTTACTTAATAAACATTTGTAAAACATTGTAAAGACTTGTGACCCCCCTAATGAATGGTCACAAGTCACTTCCATAAAGTTTTGTGAAAGTTCTTCAATAAAATGAGTGGGGCTACAAGCTCTCGCTTTTCATCCCCCCTGGGAGAACGGTGTTTTCGGTGGTGGTGTTAATTTTTTGCAATTTTAGCTTAGATTTAATTTTCATAACTAAAGATAAGCTAAAGTAAAAAAAAAAATTATCCCAAAGCACTGCAATCAATCTAGATTAGATTTCCTTTTGCAAATTAGAACACTAATTGCTAGATTAGCTTTACTTTCTTGCAATTTCAAGTTAGAAATAAACCATCCCCTCAGCTCCTCGAAAAAGGCCTGGTCAGTGTGGATTAGTAATTAGTCTCACATTTCATTCCAGTATTTTATTTCCAGTTTAAAATAAACAAATTCCCCTCAACACTCAATGCGGTTCCTGACCCCTCCAGTTGCGAGCTAGTCTCCATCTGCTGGAAGTAAGTTTCATACACGTTGTGTTGGTCAGTGGTTGATAGTTTAATTAGGACAATCTCTGAAGTAGTTAGCTTAATGCGCGGGAAAATGCCTTGAATGACCTGCAAAGTAAGGTGGGCCCTCTCGGGACCTGGCTTCCCACCCGTTTTGAACATCCAACACTTTGAGTAAGTTTTACTGGTGAGACCATTGGGTTTCGGTAAAGCTCTCCGCAAGTTTCCAAACAAAGAGCTAACCTCCAAGGAGGCCCAAACCATTTCACTAATTCAACATCAATTTATCTTAATAAAACAAGCGAACTACATTGCCCACGATTCACTTTAAGGCACTGATCTCATTTCACACTCAGCAAAGCCATAGGCTTCAATTTCAATTTGGTTATCTATTGGAAATAATTTAAATGAAACTTGCATCTAACAATTGTTTCTCAATATCCTTTTGATGCAAGTATATGCTTATCTGATTATATATCGTGGCGAATGTCTAAATCATGTTTTATCAGTTTATGGTTGATGGTTTAAAAGAATAATAAACTCCTAGCTTTCATTTTTGTACTTAGCTTATTTCAAAATGTTTACTTCATGCTTATCGGGCCATGGTTGATTGTTGAACCAACACAACCTTAGATTTAATTCTTGCACTTCGCTTAGTTTAAGCCTGCATTTTGTTAGGGATCACTCTCTTTGGCTTCTCGCTTAGGAGTTGGCTCTAGACTGTGGATTGAGATTGTGGGGTGATAGCACCTTAACTCACACTTGCCCCAAAGGACACACCAAGCGGATTGAATATTTCTTCCACGCTACCCAAGTGTGTATTAGACAACACATTTTAAGGCCGCTTAATGGGATAAATCTTTCTATTCTCGAAACACTTAATTTGTTTTTCCTTGTTTTGTTTCTAAGCTTTTGATGCTTGTAGTTTATCAGAAATAGACTCAACCATCTGTCGACTCCACTTAATTTCAATTTAACTAGGTATTCTACAAGGATGAATTCAGAAGGCATTCTTAACTTCATCTCAAACCTGCGAAGGTTTATCGAAGGAGGTTAGCTAAAGTTCTTTTCAGAGAGTACTTAGTCATTTAGGAACTGAATCCATTTATGATATCCACTTGCATTTTGCTAGTAGTAATTTTTCAGCAATGGCCATATATGCTCCATGTGATTTTAGTGCAATAAACAATTATCCACATGCTATTCCCGAAAAGGCAAAATGGAGACAAACTTCCTAGTTTTCAAGGAAATAATGTCATTCAGCTAAGATGCATGTCAAATCTTTCATAAGATGTATAAATAAATGGTGTGTTGCACATGATCATGAAGATGTAAAATGAAGTTATTTGTTCTTTAATTAGAAGATGATGCTTCAGACTAGTATGAAGAAAAGCCGGATAACACCTTCAAGACATTGAAGGACCTCATAAATGCCTTTACTGAAAAGTGGGGAGAAAAGAGATCACCAAAGATTCCATGTAATTCCTCAACACAATGAAGAAAATGAAAATGAAACCATGGATCTGATTGAATAGGTTCAACTAACTATTTCAAGCATGCACAAAGACATCAAACCTCCCGAGAGTGCTATCTTGATCTATTATATTGAGGCATTCGATGGTGAAATGAGATATCAACTAGAGATAAGGAACCCACCGACCACAAAAAGGCTCAAGAAACCGCTAACAACATTGACAAGAATATGCAAGCTTTAAGAAAGTCAAATCTTCCAGGATACACAAGAGGCAGCTCTTCAAGACACAGATCCTAAAGAGAAAGCAAAGAACCCTGTGACACAAAGATCCATCCTATGACCCTTAAAGACCATAACAAAGATGGTTAAAATAATGGAAGCAAACCATGCTGCTCAACTTAGTGTAATACTGGGTGTATTGTGGGTTGATAGCCATGGAGAGGACCCTAAACTTCAATAACAGATTCCAATCGAGGCCTCGTAATGAAAGATGGCAAAAGAAAACCTTCAACAAGAAATAGGCCACCTAATCACTTAGAATCTAATAATGTGGTAAATGAGGATATACTCACCCTTTGTAGAGCATGTGAGGACTTTCATGAAGAGTCCATTTGTCCAAAGATTTGTCAAATAAATGAACATGGCCTCCCTCCAACAAACAACTTTGTGTGGCATTCAAGAAGTTCTAACCACATAAACAATTTTGAAGAAACTCACCCATTGTCAATGAATCATTGGCTCCAAAATGCAAGAAAGGTGTGAACAATCAAAAGAAGTGGTTGAAGAGTATGATAATGTCACCAAGTTGTATGGACACAAACCCACAAACGAACAGATCCTAGACATGGCCAGACATAAGGGAATAGTTTACCAAACAAAGGGAGAGAAGCTGCCAGCAAATCTCAAACAAATTTTCCCAAGGTAACTACTCTTCCAATTATTGATCTATCTATTGATTTAGGTAGTTGATTTCAATGCTAAAATATTGGTTCCAGACTCCAGTATCAGACCTTCTGAAATTCCTTCACAAAAGGAAAAAATTACTTAAAACAATAAATGTTCATGATGGTAAAAAGGTTGTAAAAAATCAAGAGGTTGATAAGAATCGGGAAAAGGAAAAGGAACTACACAAAGATCCACCAATGGTTTTAACCAACAGAGATAGAACTAAGGAAGAGAATCCCCCTTTCTTTCTTTGTGTCTCTAGAAATAAATGATCAATGGTTACATAACTACATGTATGATTTTCAGGGAGCTTCATCCAACATCATTAATAAGGAATCGCTAAAAAGCAGTCTCAAGGTTACGTCCTATCAAAACGTGATAAAGCAGTGGACCTGTGGAAGTTGATAACCCCATGGGTTATCATAGATTTGTCAGTCAAGCTAGACTTTTGCCCTGACTTTGCATTCAAAATTGATGTTCTTGTTATTGATGTGTCGGATGCTTGGGTATGCTTCTCTCAAGAAAAGGGGGAGCTCACATGGGAGGTTTCATAAATATGGATTTGACTTTTGCAACCATCCCATACCCTCATCCATCAACAAAACATTTCAACTCTTTAGGAGAAATGTAGCGATGCACCCATAGAAGACCCAAAAGAGTAATTTATCGAGTTCTTGTGCTAAACATCCATATTTAATTTCAAGGATTTTGGCTCAGATTTTTGAAGAGGAAGCTTAGCATGGTTTTCACATTAAGTCCTCAGATAATTTTTTGAAATTATTGACTGTTGTAAAGACATTTCCTCAAACCTCAGAAATAATAAAAACTCCCTCACTGGTTTTCCTCAGGGTTTTCCGTATCATTGTTAGACCAAAATCCCCGGTAAATCTCTCTGGTCATTGTGCAACTGACATGTTTTATTTTCTAATAAACAATGTTCAATCCTCATGTTTTAGTTCTGAAAAATTTGTTTACATGCTGAGTATTTAATAATTTATGGCTGTCATAAAACTGAGTTTTGGGCATTAAACACTGAAAAAAAATCAACAGGACTTGAAACTAGGTTGGGATCTGAAATTTTATATATGGAAATGTCGTGAAAGTTGTAAGGCCATATTGGCCTCGCTGAACTTCTCAACTCTAAATTTTGAACAAGTCATTGTTCAATTCCTTTACGCTCATCCGGCAAGTCCATCCTAGTAATAACTTAGTGGATAAATAAACAGTATAGGTTATTTTTGTCTTAAATTTTTGTGGATTCAACGCATTTCACTTCAGATGATGGATATAGGCTATACCGGCTTCACTTCTGATGATGGATATAGGATATACCGTCTTATCTTCTGATGATGGATAAAGGATATACAAGATTCTCTTCTGATGATGTATATAGGTTAACCATTTATCCAAAATGTGTTAATTTACAAAAACTCAACACAACAATATAGGAAGAACTATGGGACTTAACACAACAATAATCCAGCGAACTATGAAGATTTTGATTTTATCCAGCTCTAAAGCCTCACCCAAACATTGTAATGTTTTTTTATAAAGTACTTAAGATCTAAAGTTAAAATGTCATAGGAAAATAATTCTTCAATGGAATGAAAGAGTGCCTCTTAAATCTACAACATGGCATTTGAGTTCCAAAAAAATTTGGAAGGTAACAAAGAAGGGTGTTGTGAGGCAAAGTTTGGCACATCAAATTAGGATCAGAAGCCGTGAATGGCATGGGCTGTACCATCAACCCAATGAAGACAGAGGAGTGTTGAAAATTTTGAAAAAGGAAAGCAAAAAAGGGCATACCCACAGAAAGCGTGTAGGGAAGACAGAGGCACCCAAATTAGACACAGCAAGAGTGGTGGCTCAGAACAGTGTCATTTTGTTCAGGCATGCAGACCAATAAAGAGACATGATATTTCTTTGGAAAATTGAATGGGAATGAGGTTTCAATGACGTTTCGATCCCTTCAATGTTGTTGCATCATTACATCTCCATATACGTAAGAAAAAAAAATGAGATTTTAATGACGAGGGTACATTGCCTTGTTATCGCAGGATTTGTGTAATTTGTGCAAAGCCTTCCATAAGATCTCAATCTTGTGTAACAAATGGAAGAAATTACCATTGTCACCTTAGTAGGGTCTTCCTCGCTTTAAAGTGGAAGGGTCCATCAAGGAGTTTCAGCAACCCAAGGGATCAAATAGCAAGTTTAGTAGCCAAGCCTATCGCCCCTTATCTTGATCACTTGTTAGTTGGTGTAGGTCTAGGAAGGAGAAGAGGTTGGTGAGATAAATGTTGTACCTGCCTGGAATAAGAACACGTTGCAAGATATATATAACAACTTCCAAGTTAAAGTAGTGCACAAAGACCCTTTAGACAGAGAGGTTATTGCTTGTCCTAATTTTTTTATCCAGTTCGTGATTTCACTTCTGATGATGGATATAGGATATACCGACTTCTCTTATGATGATGGATATAGGATATACCGACTTCTCTTATGATGATGGATATAGGATATACAAGCTTCTATTCTAATGATAGATATAGGTTAACCATTTATCCAAAATGTGTTAATTTACAATAACTTAACACAACAATATAGGAAGAACTATGACATGATATTTCTTTGGATAATTGAACAAGCATGAAGAACAAGCATGAAGAACTAGGAAGAACAAGCATGCAGACCAATAAAGAGACATGATATTTCTTTGGATAATTGAATGGGAATGAGGTTCCAATGACGTTTTGATCCCTTCAATGTTGTTGCATCATTACATCTCCATATACAAAATTAGAAAAAAAAAAATGAGATTTTAATGACGAGGGTACATTGCCTTGTTATCGCAGGATTTGTGCCGCAAAGCTCCACCACAAGATCCCCAAATCTCATGTAACAATGGAAGAAACTACCACCATCACCTTAGTAGGATCTTCCTCGCTTTTAGTGGATGGTGGGTCCACTGTATGAAGGCTTCAAGCACGCTGGAAGGGATCAAATAGCAAGTTTAGTAGCCAGCCTACCACCCCCCTATCACCAAAGTAGTTGGTTCAGGTCTAGGAAGGAGAAGAGGTTATTGTTGAGAAGAGTGTAGCAACAAAGGTCTTCTTCTTGTCTTGCGTTCCAGCCTAGGTGAGGACAATGAAACTGCCTAGTTGATGTATTGATGTTTTTCCTAAAGTATAACTTAGGAAAAAGTAACATTAGATGTTTTAATTTAATGTTGACTTTATTGAGTTCTTTTTCTAAAGTTAAAAAGTGAAAAACTTAAGTGATGGATCTTTTAATCTAGACCATCCATTTCTTTGAGAGGCCAAGATTAGATCTCAACCATAGATCTCATTGATGAGTTAGGTTTTTCGCTTGCTCAATAGTATAACATGAGGTCAACTAGGAAGAGGGTGTACTACTACTTTGAAGAGAGATCGATCCAGGACAAAGAGAGGCTCTATCTGAGATCTGAGAAAGAGGATAGTTGCAAGGAACAGAGGAAGACATTTGACAAGGAAATTAACTCATCTTCTTGATTGGGAAGAGGTCATTTCACCCAAGCAAAGAATCTGTACACTCTGACGCAATACTCACAAGGGCATCGTACAGTTCTGCAGAGGCATATCTTGAAGGGTTTTGCTGGGACAAATCTGGTTCCAAAGTAAAGGGAGAGACTATACTCTAGTCTTAAAGGATTTTAGTGGGCTTTATCTTAGTAGGAGAAAATTTTCTATAAGAAGTATTCTATTTCTCCCAATAAAACCTCCAGATTCCCACAGATTATTTCCCACATTAGGTTTTTCCTGGGACTATTGTCCAAAAATAATTGTGTTGATGTGATGTGTTTGTTGTGTGTCTTTATTTGGAAAAGATCATGCGCATTTTAACTTATACAGTATTAAATCTAGTTGAAATATAATTTAAACAGAGAGAAAATTAACTTATTTTTCTGAAGCAAACCTGGAAGGGTTTTAAGAAATTTACATGGTATCAAAACAGGAACAGTGAAGGCAGCAGCACACAGATAGATCTATTCAAATCTAGGTGGATCGTGAGAATCCGGCCATAGATCTATGTCAGCCATCTCTCAAGGCCCATGGTTTTCAAATTAGGTCATGATAAGGGAAAGCAGAGGTAGGATTTGAACTGTGAGGTTTTGAACATAACACTTTCAAAAAAATGGCCATGAGTTTGAGGGAGGAAGATGGTTACAAGGGGCTCAGAATTACCCCACCTACAAAGAAAGGATGACAAATGATATTGGAAGTCAATGAGATGGCCTGAACATGTCAGCATAGCAGCCTCTACTGTGTGCGTACCGGAATTGGTCATCTGAAGAAAGGTGAGGCTAAGGCAAAGAGCATGATTCTTGATGGGATAAAAGACTATGTGGTCCCTGTTATCCACCAAGTTGCATGTGGATAGACTTGCAGTTGAGCCGCCAAAGAATGAGCAGGCAAGGCTCATACATGCATCCAAGTGATTCCAAATAGCCTGAAAAGGCCCACTTTTCCGTATTTCCACTGTTGTATAAGTGTTCTAAGTATGAGAATGTAAAAGGCTATTGGCCACCCTTTGACTGAGTAAGTACATACTCTCGAGTGTTTTTTTCACTTGTTAATTATTTTTTCTTCAATTTTAGTGAGAGGATTAAATAATTTTGAGTTTTTTCACTGAAAAAAGACTTGCTCCAGTCAAGTATGTAAGACAAGGTAGTCTTGGCATGGAAACCAAATTCAGTGTGTCAAAATGTATATAAGCTCATAATAGAACATAGTGTCCAAGCATTTGGAAATACGCCAAGTCTGATAGGTTTTTTTTTTTTTTTTTTTTTTTTTTTTTTTTAAATTGTAAGTGAATAAGTTATAAAAATATGGCATCAAATGTTCTACGCCATTTACACGCTTAAGAGTATTGTAAACTCCTTATTTCCATCTTGTGCTAAAAAAGTTTATTATTATCGCTGCAAATCAATTTCACTTTGTAAATTGGGTAATTAATTGTGTTTCCTAAATTTTAGGAAAAGTTGGGAACATATTTTAAAGTTTGTTTTAGGTGCCCATAATTGACTAAATGTTAAATGAAGTCAACTAAAGGGGGGATCGACTCAGTGGGACACATGGCATGCTCCTTCCCAAATTATGGCCCACGCACCCAATAATGGCATACTTATCTCATCCTTTCAAATTTCTACGAACTCCTTAACCTAATGCTTATCTCTCCCTAAACTCGCTCCTAACCAACTTCCACCTTCACTCTGCTAATGCATTCCCATCCCACATCACGCTCCCTCAACTCACCGCCACTTCCCCATCTACGCCTTTCCTCACGTCATCTCTCCTATGTGTAACTTCCCACACATAACCCTACCCTCATCTCCCATGCACTCCCTTTTACCCCACGTAAGCTTCCCTTTCTGCCTAAGTGTGTTACACTTCCTCACCCGCTCCTTTAATTCACCTTCTTACCTTTCATGCTGATTCCACTCAACTGGCGATCTCATTTCTACGCCCTTCCCTTCACTCAGCCTCCTTAATCAACTCATGTAAGCTCTCCTTTCCTTTAATTACTCCCTCATTCTCTCCACTCGTGTACACTCCCTTTCCCATACGTAAGCTTCCACTTACTCATACGTAACTCCCCTTAATCACTCGCCTTCTTCCTAAGTTGACTCCTCCATATCCTCACGAGTCCCTCTTTCCTAAATTAATGCCATTTCTCCTCTCATGCATCTACCCTAGCGCATGCATTGCCTAGGGATCTCCACCCTCCATGCCTATTTAAGAGAGGTCGACCCTCTTCATTGAATTGGATTGAGTCTGGGTAAAGAAACTTTGTAACACTTTGAAGCATTTGAATAAAGAAGACTTTGGAGCACTTTTGTTGTGGATGCTATGTGTGGATGCTTGGATCTAATCTAGTCTTTATGAGGTAATCTGTATCTTGTTGTTAAAATCTTGTGTATCTATTTTAAAGGCGTAGAATGTATGCTATCATGCAGAAGGATAAGATAAATCTAGTTTGATTCACCTTATTTCTTCCTTAAATCATAGACTTTTACATTGCATGCGACGTTTTCGGCTAAACTAACATGCATATTTGAGTTTTGTTGTAGGGAAGACCTTTAAACAAATGTTTGCAGGATTGAAGTACATTGTTGCAGGTTATTTTTCAAGTTTGGAGGATTGATAGGTTGTTGCTTCAACTGTCATTGTCCAAGATCTTCAAAGGATTGAGCTCCCTCTATTCTTCATCAAAGGACCCCATCGCCTATAAGCTTTCAATGCTTGAAAATTTAAAAATATAAGGATTTTTTTTCTCCCTTTCATTTCTCTTCAAAAAAAAACATTTGGTTACTTTCATTGCATGCTTAAGAATTTAGTTCTAAATCAAAAGTTTGAATTACTTTCCTTTGCATGCAAAGTTTCTAGATCTCGTTAGAATCTTTTCAATTTAAAGAAGTAGATCTAGGGCATTTTCTAGTTGCTTTTCTCCTAGATTTGAAGCTAGTTAAATGCGTTGTTTTGAGTTCAAAATCAAGCCAAATAATTGTCTTATGCTTGTTGTTGTATGACAACAAACAGAAGCAGTTAGAAGAGCCTAGTTTAGTTCATGCAAAATGCCCAAAAAATCCACTTTTTGCTTTAGAAAATTTTCTGAAAATCTTGATAAAAATTTGTTTGTTTAAAAGTTCTCTTATTGTCGTTTCTCATCCCATTTGTTTGCTGTTTTGTTACAACAGAAACAGATCCAAGAGGAGTTCATGCTCATTTTGGGTGGATTTCAAGGTTTCCAGGGACCCTGGGGGGTTTTAACTTCATTTTTTTTTAGGTTGACCTTTCCCTTCAGGGAGCTGGGTGTCGTGGTTAGCTTTATTTGCGTAGAGTTGTGCATGCTCTAATCTAATAATCAACTACACAAAACACACTACAAACACTCTAACCTGTTGCATGTTAAATCAATGCTTAGATCTTCATGCAATCCGACTTAATAAAATCCTTGATCTACACTGCA
>SNQJ01S0218595.1:0-13182 GCA_010110895.2 Picea sitchensis
ATTTATTACTGCTCATTATTGGATAATAATTCTACATTGATATAACATTTGAAGAAAAATGATTATAATTACATTATTACTGATTCACCTCCCCTCTTAGTAATCCAACATTGACATCAATCCTTTGACATCAATGACAACATAGTACAACAATCCCCCCCCTTGTCATTTATGGAAACACCAACATTGATGTCAACACTAATCATTGATGGAAACAGTTGGACATGGAAATGCTCATGATCCCTCTATGATCATCCCCCCTCATCAATATTCATCTCACCACATCAATGTGACTATATCTCCCCCTTTGACATCAACTGAAAAGGGTAGTTCTCTCCTTGGGGCTACTGCCCCTGCTTGAAATCTCCTTGGGACTGCTCCCTCTATCGAGATGCCTTTGAGTTTCCTATGAATAATATCTCCCCCTTTGGATAGGGGATATCACTCTGATGCAATGTTGATGGAATGGATGTCAATCATCTCTCCTCTTGGAATAATGTTGCTGAAACGAATCATGAGAAGAATAATAACTCCATCTGTGGGTATGTCTTCCCCTGCCTTCTCTGCAAGATGAAAAATATGCTACCACTGCAATCGTCTTTTACTACAAATGATACTTCTCAACCAGAACATATATAAACTTATCAAGAATGATTTTCTCTCCCTATGACGATCCTTGGACCTGTCCATGCATCAAACTTGTGTCATACTATACATCATGAAGAAAAATATATGTCAACAATGAATAGAGAATCATGAATAAAAACATCATCCATGTACATCATGTTCCATACTATGTGCCAACCATGAACAACACCCATGTACATCAATACCATACAATATACCATAATATATCATCAATGGAGTGTATCAACCATATGCCAAGAATATGTGCCAACTATGTACCAACCATATGCCTCTACCAACATGCCAACCATGTGACTCAAACAAGTGTCATATCACTCATGATATGCCTCTACCATGAGCCAGGTTCCACAACCATGTATCTCAACCATCAATATATCAAGCAAGAATTTCAACTATATCATCCCATACATCATATACCAAAGCAAGTGCATCAACCATGCACCAAACTTCAACAAGATGAACCACAATCAAGATGTTTTCCCACACATGTATTCCATATCAACCATAAACCATGTGTCAATCATAGTGCTAGAAAGTGTCTCAACCAAAGTACCAGGTGTTGGAATATTGGTTGTTGTCATTGATGTCAACCCTAGTCATGGGTTTTGGATGACAAGATTGATGAAGGTATTTGGACATGAAGGACAATGAACATGCATATACAACACCCATGGATGGATAGTATACATCATGTTGTTTTCAGTGGTATGTGGCATGTCACATGGATCCTCATGGTTGAGAAGAAATTAATTTTTGAAGATGACAAAGTGAATTGAAGAAGGAAGTACATTCAGGCCCTGAAGATAATTAAAGAAAAGAATTACAAAATAAGAAAGTGTCAGTTCGGCCATAATGTTAAACGGAAGTGACATAAATGGTATAAATAAATATCATTATACATTCATTTGATACACAAGTCGAATTTCAGAGGAAATCAAAAGTAAAGAAGGTCGTATTTCAAGGGAGGATGAAGTCTTTTGGTGATGTGTTCTAAGGTATGCTATTTTCATGACATCTTACCATTTTTGCTATAAAAAATTTTCTAGAACAATTCAAATGGTGAAATTTATATGGTATTGAGAAGACATATCAAGGTATCTGTGGTAAAAATTTCAGCTCTTGATTCGCTATAATTATGGAGATACACTTTGTGGAAGATAGAGTTTGTGACCAGTCCTGAAGCTAGTCAATAAACAGGTGTTCCGGGTAAAACAATCATAAATTATTCATCGAGAATCCAAATTAAGTGGGACAAATTGAATTGGAAAGAGTATGGACTATAGTTTCTTTTTTTCAAGTTTCCTAATTGGATGTTAAATATTGAGTGCGGGACATTCTGTGCAAGTTCGCTTTCCTGAATAGACCAGAATTGAATAAAGTCTACCAATTTTTCTATAAATTCTTTTTGGGGAGGATTCAAGGAGTGAAACTCGGAGGAGTTTTAGAGAATACATTGAGTAATGTTATCTATAGGATCAGAGTACTCCAAGAATTGAATAATTTCATAAATTGAAGAAATCTCAGGAAGCATTATCAGGTTCTATGTGATGATTGGTTGATGGTGATGATTTAATGTGAAGTTTTATTATCTCTCGTATATTATTTGGTGGAAGGAAGGGGCAATTATGGAAAGCTCAAATATCTCTTTATATTGGAGGATTATATCTTCCTCTTGGAGGTTTATCCCTCCCTTTACATTTGGAATCTGTAGCTACCTTTGGAAGTCATTACTTTCCTTGAACACTAACTATTGATTATTTCTCATATATTGTGCATGGTTTATTGTGGTGTATTGGTGTAACTCTTATACTATTTTTCATTTCTCATTGGATATAATTTAATGGCTTAAGTATAAGTTGAAAAAGGTTGTAAATTGTACTTGATACTGATTCACCCCCCTCTCAGTATCAACACCAGGTATGTACCAATTATGCATCAACTATAGATTAAGCTATGAATCATTAATGATATGCAACATAACCACCTCTTCAACTCATTAACTACATGTACCAATATGTATCTCAACCACATTCCAAATGCATGCACCAAGACATCCAACAAATATGCCTCTAACAATATATCATAAAATATATCAATGGAGATCACATATGTACCATCCATGTACCATGAAAGATCTGCCTCAAAAACCATTCACTAAAGCAATTAATAAGAATCCAATAGTACCTTTAAACATGTACTAAGAGTTTCCCTCAATAGATAGATGATATATATCTAGATAGCATCACATCATCATGATATATCTCATAGACAAGGTGCCATAAAATCACTGAGAACATAACCAATAGTGTACCTTATCAGGAATGCATCACTCTACACACTAAAATTTGTACCATGCATCCAAGATAGACCTCAAGCATAAGCTTCAAAAATCAACCATATGTCATCACCATACATACATCAAACACACATGCAAGCATATAATCATCAAATCCTGCAACAAACTATGTCATACCTTGTAGAATAGAGTTATACCATCGAACCATGCTACAACTCATCTGTACACCCCTCTTCTTGAGGATGTTTCCACAGGTACATGCCTTGTTCCAAAGATGAATCATGTATGTACACAAACTTTCTATAGATCACCCTGTGTGTGTACATGAATTCTCCCACATGAGCCCATGTATCATTTAGAAAGAGTAAATATTTCATGATTCTTTATCCCTTCATTCATGTCCAGTTGTTTAGTCTTCTTCATCCACTTCTAAGATTGTCCTGTGATCTGAGTACTTTTTCATTCAACTTTCATCCTTTCAACATTGTCTCTCTTCCATGCTCTTCTTGCCATTTCATATGAAGAATTCCTCATGGACTGTCTCCTTGTATTCCAACAATCCTGGGATTTGTGGCCAAAGCCACTACAGTTGTAGCATTTCATGGTGTGACAATGTGCAACAATGTGTCCCACAAGATTACATCTCCAACATATTAACATGTTATTGAATCTTCCACTGTATTTCCTTGCATGATGTCTACAATCCAAAGCTTTGTGACCATATTAATTACATGAGAAATAGTGACCATTGAAAACATTTCCATAGCTTTTCTTTTGTGTCGACCTTGAAGGTGTCTTTTTTCTGAACTTCTTTTGAGGTGTAAAGGTGGCTTCTTGGTGTCTTTCTTGCTCTATTCTTCTGAACATTTCCTTGCCTTATGTAGGTTCTTTACTTGCAACTTTTCTTT
The DNA here is from genome assembly GCA_010110895.2 of Picea sitchensis. Lineage (NCBI taxonomy): Eukaryota > Viridiplantae > Streptophyta > Pinopsida > Pinales > Pinaceae > Picea > Picea sitchensis. The sequence goes on from SNQJ01S0218595.1 coordinate 3,853, forward strand.
CACCTTTTGACCATGAAGGACCTGCATCATGCTTCTTAGAAGTGCTAGCTTCATAGTGTGTTGCTTCCCTATTGTATCCAATACCATATTTATCATTAGATTATCTTTGACAATCCAAGATTTCATCCAATATTTTTTAGTTGTTAATGAACCTTTTTTACTTCTCTTCTCTCCTTCCGAGGTCAACAACTTGTACTTCCAACTTATGACATGATTCTTCTTTTTCATTTACTCGAGTCTTTAGTTTTTTGATCTCTTCTTATTATTTCATGAGTATTTGTTTTAGTGCCATGGTATTCCTTTGGTAATTTTCTATCGATTCCATAATGTATTAATCAAGATCAAAATTAGGATCAAAAACATCTTCTGCTTCAAAGAAATCTAAAATTTAATTTTTGAGCTTCAACAAATATTCCTCTTCATCTATAAGATAATTGTTAGATGATTCTACACAACCTTCTTCTATTTGTGTGTCCATGGATCTCCTTCAAGATTGTAAGGATTATAGTGAATGCCTTCTCTGATACCAATTGTTGAACACACTGACCACACTGAGAGCCGGGGGGTGAATCAGCGTGAGGATTTTTTTACAAATTCTTACAAAATTTTAGTTAGCCATCACCATTCATAACATCATTACCCATTACTTCTATTCAAACTTAGTTTCTTGCACGTAAACACATCTCAATGATATATATTAAGAATAAAGAACTATTCACCATCACAAAAAAAAACACAGTGAACACCACACACACACACACACACACACACACACACATTATATATATATATATATATATATATATATATATAATTTTATTTTTATTACAGACTGCAATTATATATATAATTTTATTTTTTATTACAGACTGCAATCCTTGGGGTTTATCAACACCAACTAAAATGAGCACCAACTCTCAATGTAAGACCCAACTTGCATATCTCAGTACCAACTGAGAAGAGGAATCTAATCCTCATGTATAATACCTAACTTGTAGATAGAAAAAAATATTTCAAACTGTACCGACAGTCTATACCAAGACAAGTGCATCAACTATGCACAACTCAACCTGTCACAACAACCTGTCACCTCAAATTGTCTCATTAATCCTATCATCCAAATTTTATCTACTCACACAGATCAATTATCAAGTCAACTCTCAACCATAAGCACAATATCACCAAGTTAACCAATAATATACCTCTAGAAATACACCATACTCTACATAAACCAAATACCATAAACCCTTACACAAGACCATATGCCAAACCTCATTGTTATGTAGCATCAAGCATGTACCATGTCATGAATGAATGTAATCATAAAAAAATGAATATAAACATACATGTAACTCTATAACAGACCTGGTGTATGTGATCATAGACCTGCAAACGTTCCTTAATTTCAATAAAAAGAAACTAGCATTTTTATCAAACTTTACTTTAGTATCACATGACTAATTTTGGATTAGTCAACAACCCTAACTTGAAACAATAATAACTTTGTATATATAATAAATAAATGTATGAGAATGGTAAAAAAGATTCTTCAGTGTCTTGTCTGCAATTCCTCCATGTTTCACTACTTGAAATCTCCCATAAAAGGAGTTATAGAAAAAATGGCATACCTTGCTGAATTCTGGCTTATTCTAGGGAGAGAAATTGTAGATCGTGTCAGGTGGAATATTTGATGTATGCATCTAAACATGATACAAAAAAATAATTTAATCTAACCAATGCATTTGGTCTCATTGAATTTGGATCTGTTATAAGGAAGTTATGACCTTTTTACTCGGAACACTTGTTTTAGACTAGTTTCAGGACTAGCCACAAACCCTATCTTCCATAGAGTGTAACTCCAAAACTACAACGACCCACAAAGATTAATTTGTTTATCATAGTTACTTGGATATGTTGTCTCAACATCCTCCATATTTCTCTATCTGAATAATTCTAGAAAACAATTTATTGCGAAAATGGTGAGATGACCTATAAATATCATACCTTAGAAAGCATCATCAAAAGACTTTATCCTCCCTTGAATTTTGGCCTTATTTAATTCACCTTCCCTCTGAAATTCATCTTATATATCCTTTGGTTACCTCAGTCACTTGTAGATATTCAATATTCTTAATAGAATACTAATGGGAGACCCTTTCTCTCTTATTTATACTCTCCAAGTAGCTTCCTCTAGAATTATCCACTTAACCACTTTGTCCACTTAGCCACTTTGTCCACTTAGCCACTTTTTCCACTTAAACAACTTTTTCCACTTAGCCACTTTGTCCACTTAACCAACTTTTTCCACTTATCCACTTTTTCCACTTAACCACTTTATCCACAAATAGTAAACTCTCCACTTGTAGTTGCAACTATTTTTTTTAATTGTTTTCTTGTTGCAACGACTTAACCCATGACTAACCACTTTGACTGGTCAAATTCTTCTAGGAGATTCTAGAATAATTTAACTTCTTTGACCTTCAATGGGCTTCTATATAATTCATGAGGGTTATCCAAATTCACATGGCCATAACTCTCTAACCGTGACAAATTATGTGATGTTACACATATCACCATAAACATCATGACATATACTATCCACATGGAATAGTTTCTCCTGTAAATTCACTAATATTCATTACATTATTCCTTAGTCAAATTTGGTTTCCCTAACCACATTGTTGGGTTACTCAACCACCTAACCATTTGAACTTCACAAAGCATCTTCCCGTGAGGGATTTCAACATAAGGGGATCACTTTGAGAAATTTATCCAAGAGCGTCTTCCCGTGAGGGATTTCACCATAAGGGGACCACTTTGGAGTTATTCCATTTGTTTCTTCCTATCAACCATGAAAGGACATCAATGATATAACTCCCTTTAATATCAACGCATCATTATGATACCACTTGAAATCAACCCTTTGACAACAATTGCAACAATGACCATATAACCAATAATCAATATATCAATGATATAAACACATCACTATGAAAATACTTGAAATCAACCCTTTGACATCAATGAAAACATAGTACAACACTCTACCATATGTCTCTCTTTATGTGGAAACATTTATGTTGGCATGATGTATGTTAGGCACCGAATCATCGAGGGTTCTAACTCGCAAAGATTTAATATGAACTTGATCGAGTATGACATGAGATACAATCACATGGACCTGCTGAAGTGGATCTACCACATGTCGATGTTGAATAGACGAACACATGTCACCTTGATCTATGACTTTAACACGCTCCAATTTCCTAATGCACCCAAACACATGTCACTTTCTTAATGGGTCACATGTCACCCTATGAGTGGTTGCATAAGTGTGTTGTCATATTTTAGTATCATACTATCAAAATTCTTCCTACGCTTTCTCTTTCCCTGGTCCAATAAGATATGTTAACTCTTGATCACCTTTTTTGAGATATGATGAAAGGAGGGTCATTGATATTTCTTTCAAGATTCAATCCTCGCCATTGGTTCCTCATCCCAATGATCGAACACACCAAAATTCATGTTCAATCTTGACACACCACATGTATTGGACCTTCAGGTTATCGGATTTCATGTTCACAACACATTCCCTAAGCTGATCTGATGTTTAATAATCGATCTGGTCATGAGATGGAATACTGGTTGGTTCGGTCTGGAGGACATCGGACTATCAGAGTCTTCACACTTGTCTTTCTTATTCTACTTCTGGTTCGATGAAGAACAACGATCAATATTGATCCTAATCAGATTTAATAGCTTAGATATATTCCACTTGCAACAAGGTCCTTTTATCAACAATCTCTCAATGATGATTTTGGATTGTTGATCTCTATTCTTCATCAATGAGCTATGGTCCTCGTTTCTCCCGACTAGTAAGAAGGTATTTATGGCTTATTTTCTAAGGAATTCGATTCGATTTCTTCTCTTATACTTTCATGCTCCTCACATATATACACAAACAACTCAGAAAATTCCAAATCTAGACTACAATAATGGTTTGTGATACCTACAATTCGATCTCACCCAATATACAAAGACATATAATTCTTCTAAAGAATAGGGTTTTCAGTGAACTACACTTAACACAAAAAGTAGAGTGATTCCATTACTCAATCGTACATATATTGAACATAGGGTTACATAAGGCCTCTCTATATTGATGACCTTTCACACTCTCACTCTCTTTGGCCTGATTATTTATTCAATTGGCCACTCTCCTTGGCCTATTATACATTCATTTTTCCATACCTCATGCCCATATTCTTACAATTTTAATGCACAAGGATTTTGAAACTACAATATGTTTCAGATCCTAAAAACGATCATACAAATACCTAGGATCCTCTAGAACCACTAAATCCTCATTCTATATCAACAATACAGTCAAGAGAGATACATCCAACCCTAATATCTCTCTAAGTCCTCACAACTCTCGAGAACTAACTCAATTACAAAGCATTCCACAAATAATACAAATTTTCTAGAATTCCTTCAAACATAGGAATTTTCATCAATTACACAATTAAATTCAAATAAACCTAGAACCCCTTGGTCTAGTCAAACGAGCTTGATTTCGGAGGTAGGATTCTCCTGCATCAGACTCCTAAGGAACAAAAATATTTATTATCTCCTGATCATGAGTTCCATTATTTGAATTCCTCTTGGGTCCCAAACTTTATGTTGTTTCTTACTTTCCTCGTTGTATTGTTGCATTGTTGTTTCCTACAAGTGTCCATTTACTCCACTGATGTAAATATTATTTACTTTACCATGTATTCTCTAAGAAATCTTCACCATCAACATCCTCATTTCTTCAATCTCCATGTCCAATTTGTCCTCTAGCCGGTACATACTGTTGTAGATTTTCTTTTGCAATTTGTTGTTGTTGTTGTTGACTAGTTGTTGCATGTCTTCTGCATATCTCCATCTCAAAGTATTCAGAGATGATTTTAGGGGCTAAATTTTTCTCAAGGGATAATTTTCCATGGTTTTTCCAAAAACGAGATTCACTATTTTAAAAATGATTCGCCCAAATTTTATAGGATAAAATTATTTTACCTTAACAATTGCCAAAATTTTATAAAAACTATATAAAATCCTTAGAAATTTGAATATTTTTACAAAAATATCGCCAATCATTTATAGTTGCCATATGAAGGATTATTAAGATTCGCCAAGGTTTCTACATTTTAAAATAAATTTCCATCCTTAAAATCATCCTTGAAATTATTTTAGATATTCAACTCCTCTATAGAAAAATGAATTATAACTTCAATATTCTTTCTCTCATTTATACAGTCTTCTTCATCAATCCTTGGATTGATCAATTAGTCTTCCAACATCCTTAGCTCTCTTTCACAATATATGAGAACTATAACAAAGTGTTGTACTTCATCCTCTTCCGTGTTCTCTCCAACAACAAGTTTCTACAACTTCTCCTTCATCTATGCATCACTTAATAAAAATTGATCTAGGTACCGATCATTGTCATGAGACAATGTTGTCTCTTCCCTCTCTATGACATAATTATGAATATGTATCCCTTCTCTTTCATTATTACCTGCAAACATACAAAAAAAATCATATTTAAAAACATAAGGCTCCTTATCCTCATTTGATTCCTCTATTAGCACATCCTCATGTTGATATGAACTATCCACATAGACCATGAGACTCTCAATATGTCTCTCTACTTTATCATCATCCATCATGGAATAATCCTTGTTCTGGTTCACATAAGTGAACTCCTTCTTTTGAAAGTGATAATTCCTTCTTCATTCAAGCAATCAACATGTTCTTCAAGCCCCTCAAGCTTCTCCTCAACTTCCTTGCAAATAATTGCATCACGGACCACTTGATTCTTTTCTTTAGATCCATCATTGTCTCTAGTTTTCCCCAATCCTCTTTTGTAGCAGTTGTCTAATATAGCTGAGTTGTTCTCTTAAATTAGCCAATTCTCTATCAAGCTCCTCTTGACTCATTCTCTCTATGCCATTTTTTTTGGCATGTTTCTTTCCTTTGTTGTGGCTTCTCTCTGAACCTTCATACTGACCATCAGTAGTCATTTCCATCCCTTTTCTTGTGAACTTCTCCTAGTCCATTGTGAGTTGTGTAAAGCCTCTATAGAAAGTATTATCTACCTTCTACCTAATACCTCACCAAGATTCCTCTTGAGATATGGCTTTTTGTAATTATAGGTCCTCCCCACTAGAATGCTATGAAAACTCCTCTTCTCTTCTATGGCTTCTTCACTTTTTTCTCACAGTCTCTATGGAAACTCCTCTTGTTCTCCTTACTTCCAATATCCATCTAGAATGGGTTCCTTACCATAGTCTTCAAGAACTTATTTTCTTCCCTATTACAGTCCTCCTGTTGTAATCACCATCATTGCTACTTGCAATCACATATTTAATTATAAAAACATCTATACCTGCAATATTTGTTCTGAGATCTTGTCTTCTCAACATCCCTTCTTTGCTTCTACTTGGTTGGAATTCCCTCTATCTGCAAAATATCCTTATTGAATAATCCCACTACCTTTATCTTGCTTCAATGAAGAAACCAACTCCACAATTCCCAATTCAAATAGCATAACGATGCTTTGATACCAATAGATGAAGACCCCCTGTTATTGGATAAATTGGTAGGTGCGGACACTAACAGATCTCCCTAGATCCACCTAGATCTAGAACAAAACACACTAGAACATGACACTTTCCTTAAGTTTTAAATATTGAATTTACTAACTAAAGAGGGATAGGTGACATACCATTTAAACGTCGCTTCCTCTCGCCATCGCCATCCTAGCTCCATTCCAACACTCATACAATGATGATCCTGCAAAAGAATGCAACCAACCAAAGTGATAGTAATAGCATAAACTCAATATAAACCTATGTATGTGATCAACGAATCATACAATAAAACACAACAAGCTTTATAAAAAATAATCATATTACTGTATCATATTAAATGTGAAAGAGAGATTACAACCATGGCCTTGATGTCGTAAGGTCCCTTCCAACTATCCTTAGTTCCCCACACACTTCCACTCCAATAATTCTAAGAGCATAAATCTGATAATATTCACAATCTATCTTGACAAAATGGCTCATCTAGCCAAGCTAAAGATCAAAAGCTAATCTCATCCAAGCCAATCCCTAAAAGCTTAACCTTTTCCATGAGAGCTCCTCTCCTTTTATAAGCTGAAGAGGATAAGGTGAGGAGGTTAGGATAATCCCACCAAATCATGAAAGCGAGTAAGATCCAAACCATTCGGATGCTACCTCACCATGGAAGTTTCTCCTTCTAGAAGCATCTAGAAGATGCTCGTTTTTCCCATGTATGAGCATTCTCACACCCTACTTATAGAGAAACCTGTGAACCTCTCACAACCCAGCTATGGTGCAGCCTGTGAGAATGAGACATTATTGCACCCTAGCCATAGTGCAGCATGCGAAAATCATCTTTAATAGGGTTTTCATAAAGGAAAATGCAACTTCGTTTCTCAGGAAAAGTTCTTCTCCCTCATTTCTTCAGGAACTTAGGCCACTGACCCCTCTGAAGGAAACATATAGGTTTACATCATTAACGGTCATAAGGATGATGAAAAAAATGTGTAACAGAGAGCCCCCCAAAGTATGAAGTTAGAACATAGTGATAGCTGAAATACTTTGTCGATTGTGTGTAGGGAACAAGGAACAGTTGGTCGGAAACCTGCCAACAAACAAGGAAATACAGTATAATAATATATCATCACTGAGGTAGGCATTCCCATACTCAAAATACAAATGTCTCAAAGCATAAATGACGACTTACAAAGATCCATGTCAAGTAAGACAGGTCATGGCCACCAAACATACACTGTGGATCCATGCCAATATGACGCAAATATGAACATAGCCACCAAAAATACACTATGGATCTATGTGTTAAAGATTCAAATTTGAACATAGCCACCAAACATACAATGTGGATCTATGCAACAATACAAACTGAACATACTCCAATGCAACCTGAATCTATTAGAAAAGATCCAGGGTCTTCATCTCCACCACTCTATAGTACGAATCTAACCATGTGAATACATGTGTCGAAGTGAACAAGGTAGAAACCACTTGATTACTGATCATTAGTGTATACCATTAACAATTGTGAGGGAAATCACCATTAATGTCAATGACTCCCAAGGTACACTAGTACAACACAACGAATGTGAATCAATGAGTTGAAGTCGAACACTCGGTGGAACCTTTCGATCAAAGGTTGATAATGAAAACCCACTGTTGAAAGTGAGGACACTTGCCATTGAGGCATGGAAGTTCCAAGGTACCAATTGGTTTCTAAGTCTAATTCTTGGATAATGAGTTGAATTCGACAGGAAAAGACTCATCACAGGAGGGCCTTAATATATCCCACATCAATGACATGAAATGGGTAACAAGATTTGAAGTAGATCAAAGTAACAAGTGATTCAGGACTGTCTCAGGGATGGACGACACAATAGAAGGCTTAAGGACTGCAGAAATGGCCGATGCAATAGAAGGCTTTTTGGGTTGGACATCTTTTTGAACATATTGATGACACAACAACTGTCTTGGAAACACTGACTCAATAATAGGGATCACAATTTGTAATCTTATAAAGTAGTATGATCAAGAGACTAGTGGATTTTCCAACCTATACACAAAGCGAGTGAAAGGGTGTCATGTTCAAAAGCGACTCTTCCATGGAATACAGGTTTAGAAATATTTATTTGCCAATTTTCCCCCCCACCATTTATGGCGAGTACCTCTTTATTTTTACACAAGCTTGAGGGGGATAACATATGCTTGTCGATGTAAGCTCATCCTTCAGATGAGTCCCTTGGAGTATGTTTAACGAACCCTAAGAAGGAGTGGTTCAGTCCCATTATGGGTCTTTCAATGTTTGTTTAACGAGTCCAAGGATAGAAAACTTAGGGGTTTTCATGTTTTGGGAGTCTGAAAAACACTTAAAGAGAACTCTCCCAGTTCCTTTTTTGTAAAGTAGTCTGATGAGATCGAAAAAGAGATAAACTATCGCTCAACAGACGTTTTCTTCAAATACTTTAACGAGCATGAAGATAACAAGGTCACTCAACAATCTTTTCATGTTTAGAGAGTTTGAAAAGAGATTAAAGGGAACTCCAAGGGGTTCATTTTTTGTATAACCTTTACAAGTCCGAAAAAGTGATAAAAGTATACTTGGTTGCATTCTCACGTATTTACGAGCATGAGAAAGAAAAAAGACTAAGCTCGGTAACTTATTCTCATGTATTTATGAGCATGAGAAAGAACAAAGACTAAG
>SNQJ01S0218597.1:0-15287 GCA_010110895.2 Picea sitchensis
AAGGGAGTGAAAAATGAATGTGGGAAGGCGATGGGGTTGTAATTAGTGAAAAGAAGAATAATGGTGGGGAAAGAGAGCAGGTATTGTTCATAAAATTAATTAAGTAATACATATAACCATTCTGTAAAAGGAAATACACCAACAAAATGACCATTGTGATCGAATTAACAACTACTGTGTATAGTTCACAAAACTCTGTGCATTAACTAGTTCATTGTTCATAATCAGATATTTAACACAATGTCATCAAACAAGACAATATGCATTCCACAACAATCTATAGGGAAGCTTTGTTTTTCTCATTTATCCATTTAACATTTAAGCAATTTTCAAATGAATACACAACCAATTACTTCCACTCTGCTCATCAAATGCAAACATAAAAATTGTGCTCCATTATGTCTCTTAATTCATTTAATAATTAGATTGCAATGAGGTTATACTGTCACAACATCTGTGCCTATCACTGTTAAAATGCATGATATTCATTTAACATACATAGTGGATAGTCAACCCAATGATCCATATTTATCTTGCAAATATCATATCTTTCCAATTAAACATGCAGATAACAATCACCACTTCAACTTGTGCTATGATGTGCAATATACAACCATTTGACAAAATGCAAGTGTACTTTTGTGACTGTACAGGTCTGATTTTATTTGACTCTAAACATTCAAAATGTTGGGCTATCCATCCAACACAACGAGGCAACAACAACATACCCGACCTAGTAATACAAATTATCAAACTGCTACAAAGCCATGTTTAAAAAATTTGTGACTATCTCTGAGTGCGCAACCAAAAAATTATCCATAGCATACATAGTGGGCGACCATACCATAAACACCATGATTACAATAATCCCATGGAAATTAAACACCCAGTCATAATAATCAACAACATGACCTAACATGTTGTAAGAATGCCACACATACCCGCGCATCAACATGAAGCGATGTTGTGACTTACTCAATTAAAACAATGTTGGGTTATCAATTCATAAAACACAAGGACAATGACTGTGTATTTGAATTATCCAATTAACCATGTTGAGCTTATCCATTCAATTATAAAAACAATGCAGCAACTAGATACCAAAGAAACACCATTGTCACACAATCAATGGGGCGAGCCAGTAATCCACTTTGTCGACAATACACACCAACCCACAACAACCAATAGTAAACACGACAGGACACAACGATATTCTCTATCAACCCTCAGACTTGAGGAGTCAAGGGTTTGCTTTGTGGACCAACACGGGGAGGCTAGAGTCGACTCCTCTCAATGGTGAAAATCTCTAAGACCAATCAGTGCACACACAGAGAATACCACAATTCACTTCGTGGACAGGGTGACTATTCTTGTGACAGGAGAGGCTCTGTAATGATACTTAGCACATGTAGGGTATAACCCTCGTGTCTCTCCCAACCAACCAACTAACAATGCTGAGGTGAAAAGAGAGCCATGAAAAACCAATATAACCCATTGCGCGACCATTAGTAGCATGAACAACCCAATGCCCAAGTGAACAATATGCAGTGACACAAAGCACTTCCAACCCATTAAACCCCATAAAATCCAAAGAATGAGCATGGTGATACGAAAACGTGAAGACATTCGGCCACTAAGACCAAATGAAACCCTCCAACTAAACCAACAAGGATGACAGAGAGCCTTTATGGCTGCTAACACTCAGGACAACCAAATACACTGTAACTTCATAAATTATCACAGAGAAAGCCACCAACGATTCATTCCAGAAAAAATCACAATTTTACACAGTTTCCATACTTAAGGAAAAACACAAACCCATACATATGAGCCAATATCCATTTCATAACCAAAGAAAACTCATGGATGGCAAAAAAAAAGACATACCTATAATCAAAATACCTTAAAACGCGAGTTGACCGAGCAGTTCCTCTCTTCTTGAAAGTCAGAGCCTAACCACAACAACATAGTTTGAACAATAGCTCGACTAGGGTGGCGGCTGGTGGAAGGAGTAAGGGTGGCGTTCAGTAAATGCACGTTGCCTCCATCCCCAGTCCATTAATTCCTTAATACACGCCAACAATCTTTCATTAACTCAATTAATTAAACCATGCATCGAAACCATCAACCATCAAAACCAATAGCGTGGCCCATATCAACTTATGCCATAACATAATTATAATGCATATCGACTGTATAACTCAATAAATCACATAACTATTAACTTATTAGCTAGGATAACAATAATCCATTAAAATTCAATGCATGTAGTGCAGTATATTTGCATAGTTAGATTCCTTCCTTTTGCATTTTTTAATATTTCTTTTTCCCTCTTCCAACTACTCTTTATGTATTGTTAATAACATATATGTTGTGCAGGTGTCCTAGTAATGGATCCAAGAATAGATAGAAATGGTATCAATGAATAACATAGATTGTTGTAAAATAAAACTTGAGCTTAGAGTAACAGAAAAAACACATAACACGCCTAATCCATCATCTAAGTGTCGCAATTTGCACCAACACATAATAAGACCTATCCATCGCCAATAACAATAAGATCTCATCAACCATGTAAGCAGTGTTGAACAATAGCACAACATCAAATAAGAACCAGATCTAATCTCCACTCTACAAGGGCGTCCCACCTACTAGTATTATTTAGCTTTATAATAATAGGCTTTAGCAACACTTTGCGGGCAAAAATTCGTTGCGATTTTAATCGTCAACAAACTAGCGAATCCACAGGGAAATTTGTTTTCAAACATATTTAGAACTCAGAACTCAAGTTTCGTAGACCAAAAACAATAGGTCAGGAAGATATAACTAGGAAGATCATGCAATAGGGGGAAGTGAGCGGATTTAATGGAAAAATGACCGAGAATTTAGGAATAACTCATGAAAAGTGTTAAGTATGAGGGGTTTTACCACTGTATGCATAATCATTCAACCATAATCTTCTCTTAACTTCAAGGAGAAACTTTTTGGACTTATTAAAAAAAAAATAAAAAAATCTCAATGGACGAAGAAATGACAAGAAGAAGCGAGGAATAACCAATTCTTTATAAGACAACAATGAAAATATATAAAAATTTCAAGGGTGCCTTAAAAAAAAACATCGTAGAAGCTGTGTAAGCTTGATTTTTATTGACTAACAATGCTTTGTAGGAGTGTCACTGTGGTAGAATTGATCCAACATCCTATTTTGACCAAATTAACTAAAATATGATAGGAAACAAAATCACGACAGAAGTAAAATTGCAGAAATTAAAACAACAGTAATAAAAGACAGAAACGAAAAAGCAATAAGAAATGTTTTAACACAGAAAGCAGAAGTCAAACTACCGTAAGGAAAAAAAGAGAAGCACAAAAATGAAAGCAGATTTAGGCTACTAGTATACAGAAAATCCAAACAACATTAGAACTTTTCATGTTGGTCCCTCGCAATATTTCAAGCGAGAACTTTTAGTGCTGCAGGAAAACAATTTCTTCTGTAAATCCTTTAAAATGTAAGAGTTAGTGTCCAAGACAAAATCGATTTTGAAAGGACCCAAAAACAACACTTGGAACTCTGATGTAATTATCATCCCTTTGACGCACACAATTAGATCATTAAGATAGAGATGGATACTGACCAATTCATTGAAAGTTGTGTGTATAAGTATTTTAAAAGCAGTACTTGCATCAAGTAAGCCAAAAAGAAGGCATTTATAATACATGGTACCCCAATTAGTGATAAGAGTGGATTTGTGAGCATCTTCCCCTTTCACCTTGATTTTCTTGCAACCCAAAAAACTGTCAAGTAAGGGCTTTAACTGTGACTCTATAACCTGTTGCAAAACCATTTCCATACTGAGAGAAGGAAAAGGATTTCTTATAATCACTTGCCTGAAGGTTCAAAAATTAATGCAAGTTCTAATATGATCAGTGGTCTTCGAAACAAGTACCCAATTGGAAACCCATTCAGGGTGGACTAGAAAAATAATCCCAGCCCTTAAGAGATTCTCCAACTCCCTTTGAAAAGTTGCTTTAAATGCAGAGTCAATAGGCCCTTGTTTTTGCCTAGCTAGTTTCATGCCTTCATTGATGGGGATAACATGTCGTGTAAGACCAGGATCAAAACCACGAAGATCCTTATAAGACCAAGAAAAAAACTTTTGAAATCCACCAAGTAGTTTCAAAAACTTCATTTCTTCTTTATCAGAACATTGGGTACTTATTTTAACATTCATTGAGGATTCGAGTGCCCCAATATTCTAGGAGATGGTTTCAACCACCTTCCTTCATAACTCCTCTTCTTTCTATTTTTCTTTATTGCCTACATCACTCGATGAAAACTAACTCTTAAGAGGATCCAAGCCCTCATGAATCTTATTGTTTTATATGGATATAGTTTCCTCGGGCTTAAGAGGTTCATATTGAATGAAAGAACAATTTCTCTCATCGTTAGGGAGGGCCTGCCAAGATTCTACACTGTCAGGGATATATGGAAAATATAGACCTTGAAAAGAACAATCAGGCCTGTGAGGCAAAAGTTGTTGATTATGAGAAGCTGCAAAGACAGCTAACCGATCAACCATTGAATTCAACTCCCTCTTAACATAATTGATGTTGAAAGATAAAATGTTTAAGGTAAGCGCCCAAATAGTTTGGGTGTATCGTTTCAGCAACCTGTCGCTAGGTGAGTAAATTTTACGTACAATATTCACAACAAGTTCAGAATCCCCAAAAACTGAAAGGTGACCACAACCAATATTATAGGCATTCTCAATGCCTAATAACAAGGCTTCGAATTCAATGACATTGTTACTGCAAGCGAACTCCAACTGGTAAGAAAAGTTATGGATTTTTCCTACAGGAGAAATCAAGATAATTCCAGCTTTGTTACCTTCATTAGAGCATGAAACATAAAAGTGCATGTGCCACATGCCATCATCCAAATCGATTTGTTCCATGGGATGTTATCCTCCTCAACAAATATGGAATACACTCCCAGGTCCTCTTTGATATAGTTTACGTTAGGCTGTGGGACACTCTCTATGTAAGGTGATATCCTTCCTTCTCTAAGGACTATAATGTTTTTTTCGTTCCGAGGAATGGATAAATGTGTTCCGTCGAGTGAGAGGTATCCACCCGTTAACGCTTGCCAATCTCTTCCTAAGATGATTGAGTAATTGCTTACTGACATGTCAATTACCTGAATGTTGAGGGTTGTCCTTATTTTCAAGTGAGCGCTCAAAACTAAGGTCACATCGTTAATCTCACCTATGGTTGTTTGTTGTAGACTATTATACAAGAACATGCTTTTGGTGTTTTCATTTATACAAGACAAGCCTAGATCTTCCATAATAATCTTTGACATCACACTTGGGCTTGAACGACCATCAATGAGGCAACAATGGAAAATTTTATCCATAATCTTTACAGAAATATAAAAGGGGGGTTTTTTACAGGGTATCTAAAGTTATGTACACCTATTTTATTTATAGAAGAATCATGTTCATTTACCTCTTTAGAAAGATTGGCTACAATGGAATCTTTTTCTTCCATGAATTGTTTCAGATGCATCTTTTGTTTAGGGATGGCAACCATGTCTAGAAGGGTTTCATCTGCTTTGATGTTTTCCAATTGATTCAAGATATTGTATTTGGAAGAGGGGAGAGGGCGAGTAATTCCTTGACTCTCAGGAATTTTATGAACCTGGAAAATTGCAGCGAGTGAGGATGAGCTCAGGCTTGAAGAACTGCGGGGAGGGTCAAATTTTCCCTTGGGAGCATAGGCCTTGTTCCTATTATTGATGACCATGACATCTTCTGGATCTGCAAAATCTAGTACATTCATAGTATCTTCTAGTATCTTACCAAATATCTTATCTCTAGCACTCTTCTTTACTTCACATGTGGTTTCCTCGTGGTGTTCCTCATAGAAGTTGCACCAACTTTGAGGCAAGATAGCTTTAGGCTGAAAATTATTTTCAACTAGATTTCTAAAAGGGGGTGAAAAAGAGGATGAAGCTCTAGGGGTGAGAGGGGAAACAGTTCCCTTTCGCTCGAACGCTATCATACGATTATTCATATATTGTACTAGTTGCAAGAGGGCATACATGTCCGTCTGTTTAACCGATTCTCCCTGGGGAAGCTCTGTTCTTTCAAGTTGTTCTTCATACTCTGAACAAGTATGCAGAGAGGAACCAACATTATCAATGGATTTTTCCTCAAGCCTATGATGGTAGGGGGAAGGCAATGCATTGTAGTAATGCATGAAAACAGCTTGGTTCTGAGGGCGGATGAGTTCGAGGATTTGATTGTATAACTTGGTGAAATGCAAGTTGAAAGAATTGATGGTCTCACCATCCTTATAGGTGACGTTATTGGATTCCCTTAACTTCTCGGCTAGGCTTTTAGATTACCCATAAGTGGATCGGAACCAACAGATTAATTCCTCCCAAGTAGACCGAATATTAGGAGGAAGGTCAAAGAAACCGGTCACATCCTTTCCTTCCAAGGAATTGACGAATAAGCGCATGCAAGTATCATTGTCATTGGCCCCTATGTTATGAAAATCATTAGAAAATTCCACCAGGTGTTCATTTGTAGTGACAGTGTTATTTCCCAAGAACCTAGGAAGATGCTCTTTAAATTTAGGAAGTGGATGAGCAGCAGGTGCTAGGTTAAGAGGAGAGGACACATGCCACGGTGTGGTTGTGGCGTCTTCTTCGAACTGAAAAATCCCATACTTTTTAATGACTTTGGTGGGATTCATGGTATATTGGACAAGGATATGGTGGCTATATATGTTGGAAATATAACTAAGAGGGGGGTGAATCGGTTATATATATAAGCTTGAAACTTTTCCCCTTTTTTTAAAATTATTTCTAGATTATTAGTTAATATGTTGTTGATAACTTAACATGCATAGATATATAATGATCCATCACAGAATAGACAGAGACACTGATTTTCCTGAGGAAACCCATAAAGGGTGATAACCTCTTCTTCTTAGGATTCCAATCAAGCTCCAACTTTCATGTACATCACATTCTTTGAGCTCCAACTCAAATATGAGGCTATAACCTATGATAGCAAGCTACAACTTGCAAAGAGCACCAACTCTTAGATTTCTCTAGAACCAACTAGATGGAAGCACCAACTCCTAGGTTTTTCTAGAACCAACCAGATGGAATCACCAACTCCCATATTTCTTCTAACATCAACTAGAATTTAGAGGACTACAATCCTCCCTAGCACCACCCTACCACCCTGATTGATTCTTGCAAAACTTCTACTTACTTTCTCTGTATCTGATATGGTCTGTTACAGCTCCAAGTCTCCTCTACCTTCTTTAACTTCTATCCTCTATTTTGTTTTTGCATCTTTTTGCTTCTATGCTCTGCTCTCTTTCCTCGAGTGCACCACACCCTCTGTTCAACTTCTCTTATGCCTTTTTATGCTCTATGTTTCCTCTGCATCCTATACACTGCATCTATGATCTCCACTTCAGGTACTGCTCTTCGTCTCTTCCTACCCACATGCATCACCATCGAAAATATCACACACTATTATATGTTCTGTATTTCTTTCTCATGTCGAGTCCTCCGCCCGATCATCATATCAACTCTTCGTCTTCTCTAGAGGTTATGTTGTATCTTTTCATCATTAGTGGCAGTTATTGAAAGATTCTTTGGCTTCTTTGTCTATCAAAACTCTTCGTCTTCTCTGTCAATTACAACCAGTTGATTATGGCTTCTTTGGCTTCTAATCCCCTTCCTTCATGTGACCACCGATGGTGACCAAACGCCTATTCAAAAGGCACTTTGCATTCTTGGTTTAGCGAGCACTAGCTCCCTTTTTTTTCAATATGACCTTGGGCGATTAACTTCACATGACCATGTGATTTCGGGTGCGATCTCTCTTCTACTTAGCCCACTGTCGCATGTGACCTCGAGCTACATTCTTGCACAAGTGAACGATTGTGGGCACGTGAAATAGTGGTTTGGGATTAACCACTTTTCTCCCTGCAATCTACCTCCAACTGCCACATACCCTTTCTCCGATATCGTGGTTGCAATTGTGGCCTGCCCTCAGAAAATTATCTTCCGAGCAACTTCTGATCCCTTAATCAGGCGTGATCGTCAATATCACGGTCTCTGATAGATTCCCTTGATCATCAACTCAAATATCTTGTCTTTTCCTGCCTTCTTTTCTCCGTCCATGCGTGATCCTTAGTCTCAACGACCAAGTGACATGTGGCCCTCCAAACCAACGGACGAGATTGATTTCACCTTTCGGGCTTTGGGAGTCTCAATTCTCAAACTCTGCTTGCTCCCAGAGAATTTCACTTGGATTCCACGATCCAACGATGCGTGTCCACTTTTGGATCAACAGTCACAATCCCTTCGAGTATTCAGGATTCAAAAATCTTGATATTTCGACCTTTCAACCTTCCTTTGCTTTTTCCTGGAGATGAAAATCGACTGACGCGTGTCCCTTTTTGGATCGACGATCGAGATCTCCTTCGTGTCTTCGGACTTCGAAGATTTCAAATCTCAACTTCTCATTTCTTCTAACTGGATATCTTCCGAAATGGAAGATATGTTGACATTTTTCCTTCTCAAATAAACAGTCACAATCCCTTCGGGTATTCAGGGTTCAACAATATCAACTTTCCAACCTTTCCTCCTTCCTTTGATTTTATCCAGAGTTAGCAATCGACTGACGCATGTCTCTTAGAATCGAACGGTTGATATTGTATTTAGGTTTCCGGGGTTCGGGAATCTTAACTCTCAACTTTCTTTTCTCACTTTTCCCAGAGTGTTTTTCCCCAAACTGCACAGATTTCTGCTTCACATCCTTCTGGCAATTGACGGTCTGGATCTTCTTCGGGTATTTGACGTTCGAGACTTCGGGACTTTAGGCTAATCGTTGTTGGTAAAACTCCCAGAGTGATGTCACTTACTTATGTCACTCGATGATGTGTCATGAGCCTAGTAGCTGCCATGTGTCACTTGGATTTGTGATTTTCACATACCTGAAATGTTGAATCAACTTGACACTTGTCATTGTCTGAATATGCCACATGTCCTTGCTGACATAGGCTTGCTGACATGGATCCTCATTCTCTTTAGGACTTTGGGTATTTCGACTTTTCAAGTTGCCAATTCTTTCGAAGTGAGAATCCCCGAACAATAACCTCCTCGCAAATTTTAGACCCGAACTAAATGTTGTTCGTCGATCATGTTCTTAGATTGACGGCTCGATCTTTCTGCGATACTGCTTTTCTATCTTATCCTATCCTTCCACTTTAAAATTATCTAACTGTTGTCATTTACTTCGGCTCTCCGACTCTCCGGACTTCGGGTTTTTCAAGTCTCAAACTAAAGAATCCTGGAAGTGATTTTCTCCGGAGTTGTGGATCGTGTGCCACCTGTCAATCTTGACGATAGATGGTCCCTGCTTACTTTGTGACTTTGACAAGTTCACTCTCCTATGCTCATCCAAAGGCTTAACCTTCATGCATTTACTTCTGGATCCAACAACTATTGATCCTCGGTGCTCAGATCCAACGGATCATATCTGTACCTCTCCTCTGCACTTCCTCTGGTCACTGGACGTTGATCTAACAATCATTGGGTATTCAGGATTGGTGATCCAACGACCACTATCGTTCTTCCTCATGAGCTTTATGATCTCTCTGACTTAGAAGGTTTTCTAAGTGTTCAAAGGTCTTGACCTTTGCTCCTCCTGCAAGTCTGTCTCTTGGACCTCGGCTGCACTTCTGGAAAGCACAAAGCACTATCTCTTCTGAGCTTTTATATATGTATATTGTTCTCTCCTCCTCCTAATATTACGCTTACTTCTTCTCTGCCTTCTGTTCTTTCAATCAATGACAAGCACACTCTTCTTGTAAACATGCCAACAATGTCCCCCTTTGGCATTGATGGCAACCTTGACTGACAGGTTACTTAGATCTCCAACTGTAGCATCCATACCACTCCTTTTCTCCCCCTTTGACATCAATGTCAAAGAAAAAATGCTCCCCCTGATTTGTTGCAGTACTTTTCTGGAGGTATAAGATATTCAATCAACACATACTCCCCCTGACTAGATAGATTGTTTTAACTTGATAACAGGGTCATGCCCAACTTTTGGCGTAGAGACTCAAACTGAGATTTTGCAAGTGGTTTAGTGAAGATATCAACAATCTGATCTTTGGATGGAATATAATGCAAAGAAACAACAATGTTTGTCACTTGTTCCCTCAAGAAATGATATTTGATGGGTATATGCTTGGTCTTGGAGTGAAATATAGGATTCTTTGACACACTAATTGCACCAGTATTATCACAATGGATTGGGATTGGTACAGTATATTTTACCTCCAATTCTACAAGTGTCTGAATCATCCACAATACTTGAGTACAACAAGTGGCAACTGCAATGTATTCAGCTTCTATAGTTGATAAGGAAATTGAACTTTGCTTCTTGCTAAACCATGCTACAAGGGAATCTCCTAGGAAGAATGCACCTCCACTCGTGCTTTTCCTTTCATCCACGCAGTTATCCCAATCAACATCTAATTAGACTGATAGTTGAAAATTTTGATTCCTAGGATACCATAGGCCATAGTTCATTGTTCATTTCAAGTATCTGAATATTCTTTTGACAACTAAAAAATGACTATGTTTAGGTGCAGCCTGATACGTCCCTACCATGCCAACAACATGAATTATGTCTAGACGAGATGTTGTGATGTAAAATAGGTTTTCTATCATAGACCTATATGAACTTTGATCAACATATGGTGAGTCATCATCCTTGCTTAACTTGCATCCAATGACCATAGGTGTGCTCATAGGTGTAGAATCCTCCATTTGAAACCTTTTCGACATTTCTTTTAGATATTTCTCTTGAGAAAGAAATATTCGATCAGACCTCTGAGTAATTTGCAGACCAAGAAAAAAAGACAGTTCCCCTATAATAGACATTTCGAATTCAGACTGCATGGAAGAAGCAAACCATTGCACCAATGAAGAATTATTTCTCCCGAAGATGATGTCATCTACATAGCCCAACATAATGAACAAATCATTACCCTCTGTTTTGATATATAGATTGTTGTCAACTATTCCTCTCTTGAACCCTTTGTCTTGAACATACCTATCCAGTCTATGATACTAGGCATGGGGAGCTTGTTTCAACCCATATAAGGCTTTCTTTAGCTTGCAAACAAAGTCAGGTTTATCTAATAGTTGGAAACCCTTTGGTTGTTCCATATAGACTTCTTCTTTTAGATATCCATTTAGAAAAGTTGACTTGACATCCATTTGATAGAATTTAAACTGTTTATGACAAGCATAAGCAAGGAACATTCTAATAGCTTCTAATCTTGCTACAGGAGCAAATGTTTCATCAAAACCCAGTCCTTCTATTTGAGAATATCCTTTGCAGACCAATGTAGCCTTATTTCTTACAATATTTCCTTTCCCATTCATCTTATTTTTATAGACCCATTTGGATCCTATTACATTTTTATTTGTTGGCCTAGGAATGAGTTCCCAGGTGTCATTCTTTTCAATCTGGTCGAGTTCCTCATTCATTGATTTTAACCAATTTACATCTTCACTGGCTTCATTGAAGTTCTTGGGTTCCACCATGGATATGAAGGCTATATGTGATTTCTTAGTGTATTTGAGTATCCTCCTCCTGGTTTGTACACCTTTTTCTTTCTCACCAATTATTTGACTTTCAGGATGATTCTTTTGAGTAATTCTGGAGGAAGGATTTGATGTTGATTTTTGCACTGACTCTTCTTGTTTGGGTGTCTCTTCTCCACCTGATTCATCATCTTCTTGTGACTCTGGGATTTGTTGTTCTTCATTTTCATTATTCTCATCATCTTTTTCATCTGGCTTAGTGCTTATTCTTTGTTGATATTTTACAGGAGCTTCTTCATAAATTCAAACGTCAATACAGTCTACTAATTTATGCATTATTTTTTTAAAACATATGTATCCTTTACTTTTCGTTGCATATCCTAATAAGATAACTTCATCAACTCTTCTATCAAATTTTCCCAGATGATCATCATTATTTTTGATGTAGCAATTACTTCCAAATACTTGTAAGTGCTTATTAGATGTAGGTCGACCAAACCACAACTCATGTGGAGTTTTATCACTGTTCGGCCTTAGATGTGCATTGTTCAGAATATGAACACCTATGTGAACAACCTCCACCCACTAGAAGGTTTGTGAAATTTCCCTTTCATTCATCATAGCCCTTTCCATCTATTGAACTTATCTATTTTTGCGTTCTACAACTCCATTTTGTTGAGGAGTACCTGGAATAGTATATTCTCTTTTAATTCCATGTCTGTCACATAATTCTTTGAAATATCTTGACATAAATTATCCTCCTCTGTCTGAGTGAATTTCCTTTAACTTACTTCCTGTCCGATTCTCGACTAATGCCTTAAATTTTTTGAACTTATCAAACACATCATATTTTTCTCTCAGAAAGGCAACCCACGTACGTCTGGAGAAGTCATCGATGACCAGCATAAAGTAACATTCTCCTCCAGTTCCTTCCTTTCGCGATGGTCCACACATATCCATATGAACAAGTTGAAGAGGTTTCTCTGAAGATGTAAAAATATTTGATTTGAATTGAGCACGAGTCAGCTTCCCCATTTGGCAGGACTTGCATACATAGTTATTAGGCTTAGAAATTTTTGGAAGGTCTTTCACAACACCTTCATTATTCAGTTTGACAATATGATCAAAATTTAGGTGTCCAAGCCTTCTGTGCCATAACCAACTTTCATCAATTTTGCTTAAATGACATTTATCCTTATCTTCCTTCATAACATATACATTGTTTTCGGTTCTAACCCCTTTTGCAAGCAGCTCTCATGTGTTTACTATATTTATTTTACAATCCTTGGCAGTGAAAGTGACTTCACATCCTCTGTCACATATCTGACTGACACTAAGAAGATTATTCTTTAAACCATCAAAAAATAATACTTCTTGAGATTTTCTTCTTCCATTACTTAAGTTTACTAGACCTTTACCTATGATCTTTCCTGGACCATCATTTCCAAAGGTCACACTCCCTGATTTATTTTCCTTGAGTGATAGGAACTTACTTTTGTCACCTGTCATATGACTGGAGCATTCGCTGTCAATATACCAAAAGTCTTTTTGTCTTTGAGCTGACAACACCAATCCACACTTGTTATCTTCATTATTCTTCCAAACCTTGTCGTTTTCAGCTCTGTGATTTGAATCTGGCTTATAGTTCTTTAAGAGACAATCTGCAACTTTATGTCCATAATTATGAAAGATGTAACATTCTGGTTCATTGAATAAAGGATCATAACGATTGTTATGCTTAGTCTGCATCTTTTTCCTAGCCATCACATGATTTGCAGTATGTGGTTGTTTGTAACCTGGTTGTCTCATTCTTTGTTGAGACATGTATTTATTCCTTGGTTGTCTGGATTTCTCATGTCTAAATCTTAGAGAACAATTTATAGCTTTGTGGCCAAAGTTAGAGAAGTAAAAACAATATCCATAGAAAAAATCTGTGTACTTGGAAAATGGTTGTCTTCTTTGAGTAGATCGATTTCTTCCATGCTGATGATTTCCTTGAGAAGAGACTGCATTATTTCTTTGTTCTTCAGATTCAGTTCCGATATATTTTCCTTCACTCCTCCTTGGCGACTGATTATCTTCCTTTGTTTTTGCAGGTTTGTTGTTGTCAGTAGTTGTAGATTTGACAAACTTGATGGATTCTTTGTTGCTTGGCTGACCACTACTTGATCCCTCTTCATAACCCAAACCATTTTTCAACTTTGAACTTCTTTGCTGATTCAGAATGGAGGCTAATCCTTCCGAGGCTTTAATACTTGTCAGATTCTGATGATACAAGGCCTAGAATTTCTCTAGATATTTTCTGACGGTCACTGCTTCAACTTCCAATTTTTCACTTTTTGTTTTGGCTTCCTTCAATTTTGTTTGAGGATGTATTCAATCTTCTTATCTTATTCTAACTTAACCTTCAACATATTAATTTCTTCAGATGGTTCCTTGCATGTTTTCTCATACTTGAGCAGTAATTGTTTTTCTTTTTTCTTTTTCTTTTCTCTTAGTCTATCAATCTCTTCCATGGCACTGACAAGTTCTCCTTCAAGATCTACTTTTACTTCATAGTCAACGAACTCAATTCTTGTATCTTCAGTGTTTAGATCTTCTAAATATATTAGCATGATATCATTTATTTTATCTTCAATAGAAGAGTCACTGCTTTCATCATCTGAGGGATCATCATCATTGTTTACACATAGGTTTTTCTTCTTAAAAAATTTCTATTTATAGACCTTTTTGTGTTTGTGCTTCTCTTCATCATCATATGTCCAATCCTTTATTTTGTGAGGACACTTAGATGAAAAATAACCTATCTTACCATATTTGAAACATTTCAAGAGAAGTTTACCTTTGTATTTTCCTGATCCTTTCTTCAGTCTTCTCACAAAATTTTCTTCAATCTCATCTATATCGGAGTCTGTGTTTTTATCTACTTTAAAATATGCCTCTCTTGTAGTGGATTTACCTTTGGTGATTGTCATTTCATAAGAAGTTAGGGTTCCAAGAATTTGATCTAGTGTCAACATTTTGAGATCAACTATTTCCTATATAGCAGAGACCTTTGAGTTAAATCTATCAGGAAGAGATCTTAATATTTTCTAGACTAGAAAATAATCAACTATCGTTTCACCTAGGCCTTTCATAGTGTTGGCAAGTTATTCTATACGTAATAAGTACGTACTGATAGTTTCATCTTCATCCATATTTAACTGCTCAAACTTCAGTCCGTGAGTCTGAAGTTGTGTGTCTTTCACCTTTTCATCACCTTCATAACTACTTATCAGCTTGTCCCACATAACTTTTGTTGAATCACAGTGCATGACTTTGACAAACTCTGCTTTTGCAAGCCCACTCAGAATAGCATTCATATCTTTAGCGTTGAATCTGAATTCTAGCTTTTCATCCTTATTATCTAGTACAACTGGATTTACATAACTAGTCTCTACCACATCCCAGACATCTGCACCTAAAACCATTATGTAGGTTCTCATCCTAACTTTCCAAAAGGAAAAGTTTGTTCCATTGAAAAGGGGGGCCTTATTGGCTGAAGTTCCCTCATGAATTTTCATGTTTAAGCTTACTGATATACCTTTAAATAAAAGGAACCCGCTCTGATACCAATTGTTGGAAATATAACTGA
>SNQJ01S0218598.1:0-14241 GCA_010110895.2 Picea sitchensis
ATCCTGCATCAATACCCCAAAGGAACACTTGGAAGGATTTGCATATAGTTGTTTATCTTCCAATAGTACACTGTGTCAACATGTTGTACATGTTCTTCCCATGATTTGTTGTAGATTTGTATATCATCAAAAAATACTAACACATATTTTCTGAGTAAGGGTTTGTAAATAGAACTCATCAAGAATTGAAATGTTGAAGGTGCATTAGTAAGGCTAGTCACCAAATGGCATCACCAAAAACTCATATTGAGCTTCATGTGTTCTAAATATTGTTTTGGGAATGTCTTCTTGCCTCATTTTGATTTGATGATATCCAAAGCAGAGATCCAACTTAGTAAAAATAATTGCTCCATGCAAATCATCTAATAATTCATCAATCATATGAATATGAAACTTATCTTTAATGGTCATTTTGTTGAGATACCTATAATCTAGACACATACGCCATGAACCATTGTTTTTTGTAACCATCACTATTGGTGAAGAGAAAGCACTTTGGCTAGGATGAATTTGTCTTCCTCTCGCATTTCTTGAATCGTATGTTCAATCTCACTCTTTTGTGCATATGGGTACTTGTAGGGCCTAATGTTAGGTGGTAAACTTGTTGGTTGCAAATGAATATCATGGTCATGATCTTGAGCAAGAGGAAGACCCTTAAGAATCTCTTAAGATACCTCAGAATGATTGTCAATAATGTTTTGGGGATCCACTGGAAGAGAGGGCCTAAATGTTTGAACATATAGTTGGCACAATTGTGCAAGTACACCATGGTGTCCCTTTTTGAGTGATTTTGTCATATTGTTATATTTTATCACTTTAGAGGGTTGGATACCTCTGAGTTCAATTCCCTTGCCTTCTTAGGAAAATCTCATGAAAAGTTTTTGAAAATTAAGAGCCATTGTTCCCAATAATTGTAACCATTGGACCTCTAATTCAACATCAACACCACCTATTTGGATTGCAATGATAGGACTATCCAACAAATATCCCCCCATATTAACGTTAATACTATGGCACTTCCCTGAAAAATTTATGGCACCTCCATTTGTAATCATTACTTGAAACTCTGGTGCTAGAAACACAAATCAATTAAGAAGTTTTGTTAATTAGTAATTAATGAAGTTATGGGCACTACCAAAATCGATCAACATTGTTACTTTTTGTCTTTTTGATATATCCTTTTATCTTCAAGTTTTTTGGAGTACCAATGTCATCCAATGCATGACAAGATATAGTTGTAGTAGTCTCTTCTAGTTCTATATCTTGTGATGGTTCCAATTCTTGATCTTCTTCTTCTTCACAATCTATGTAGAATAATTTATTCTCACCACATTTATGCCCCTTACTATACTTGTTATCACAATTGAAACATGGTCCCTTTGCTCTTCTCTCATTCATTTGTTGAGGGGTCAACCTTGTAGGTTGAGTGATATTAGGAGAGGGAGCATGGTGCTCTCTATAGTTGTTAGAGATCACTCTTCTAGTATCCATATTTTTACTTTCAACTTTCCTTTCCATACTGAAAGCATGCTCAGGTTTGAAGAGATGCACCTCATGTTGAATGTTCCCCTTTAAAGTGTCCATAAAGAGATCTAACAAATTATCCTCTAGAATGTTAATTACCCTAAGACTTATTTTTTGGAATTGTTAAATGTGCTCTGTAATTGGACCTCTTTGGAATGTATTGCTCTTAATATTCCCATAATGTGTTATCAATTCATCCTTAAAATTGGACCAAGAGAAAATAGAATCCTTTTTCTTTCACAAAGCCATTGATGCCACACAAATTGATCATTTTCTAGGTACAAGGATGCAAGAGTTACCTTTTGTAAGGTTTTCACTTGGTGTAAATCAAAGAATTGTTTCATATGGAATATCCATGTTATAGGATCTTTACCATCAAACTTCCTCATATTGATCTTGTGAATTAAATAGTTCATTGGTGCCAAGTGGAACTCTCGATGATGCAGATCTGGAGGTGAAGAATAATCATGATTTTGGGCTCAATATTTATTTCCTCCCCATTTGCATGATTTCCTTGTGTCATTATATCTCCTTGAGGGAATCTCTCATCTAGGGTACATAAGATGGTTGACATGGAATTCTTCAATTCTTCCATCTTTTTATCCATCTTATTTTCCTTTTGTTCCCTATTTTCATCCATATTCTTTTCTATCTCTTTTGTTTCTAGGTGTTTACCACACCATTACTTATTATTTCCCTAGCACTCAATTCATTAAATTGATCCTCCAATTTGGATAAATTGCTATGTATCTCTTCATTCTTCATGAGTTATGGATGACCTTTTTGGAGGTTTAATTGGTGATGTGATTTTTGGAACACCCTTGACCATGTGGGATAACAATAATAATACTTCTCTATTTTCTCTTTATCACAAATTTTGAATCACCAAAAACATATCTTTAAATTAAAAGTTATGTCAATTGTAAGTGGTGTACTTTAAAACCCTATTTTTTTAGACAGTCTTGTTTGTTGATCTTTGTCTTGATGTATCTCTAAAATTTCAACCCTTTTGAGTCTAAAATTTTGACATGTAATACTTTGATATGTCTTCTCTGTAATGCCATAGGTCTGACCAAAATTTGATGTGCTAAGTGAAAGTTATGGTAACTTCCCAAAACTTGTTGATTCTTATCCCTTTTCAGATAGTGAACTTGTAAGGAATGACACATGTTCAATATTTCAAATCTGATTATGAAATTTTTACCTGAAATGTTATGGTTTGTCTTCTTTCCAAAGGAACTAGTGGCACTCAATTTGAACTTACCAAGTTTCAGATATGTCATTGTTAACCCCTGTTTGAGACTAGTTTTAGGACTAGTCAAATAACCTTGATTTCCACAGAATATATCTCAGAAAGTGAAACAATACAAACCATGAAATTTTCACCACAAGTAATTCGTTGTCTCCTCAAGATCCTGAAAATTTCATAGTCTAAAACCAAGCCAAAAAAAGATATAGTGAAAATCCCAAGATGGCTCATTTGAAACTGATATCGAGACTAGTCACAAATCCTAACTTCCACAAGCTATATTTCATAAAGTATAATAAACCAGTACTTTGAATTTTTATCACATGTATCTCGATATGTCTCCTCGGTATCTGCAAAATTTCGCTATCTAAAGCATCCCCTAAAAAATGTAATAGTGAAAATGCCAAGATGTCTCGATTGAAGGAGAGAAACCCTAGGACCATATGCTCTGAAACTAAATGTTATGAACCAAACTCCAAAAAAAAGTCAATAAATAATCGACTTCGAGGAGGGAACCTCCTTTTACAATATATGCAATGCACAAGACCAGATGAGATGATCCTAAAACTAGGTCTCCTTGGTACATATATAAGAGATCAAGGATACAATTACAATTAAAAGGTCTAGCCAACAATACTAATATAACAATAGAAATACAACTCAATATCGAGGGCTTTACATGGGGCTTTGTCTAGGGGCTTAACATTCAAACAATTCATGTCCGCCAAGAATTCTCCAAACTTGGCTTCCCTGGCCGAATTTGACCCCTGCACCAGCCAAATTCGGCATTGTTGTACAAATTCACCTCCAGATTTCATCCAGAATTGGGAATTTGTCTCCAAATTTTACACAGACCAAACTTTGTAACCATGAATTATAAAATTCATGCCTCTATATATTGTAATAAGAATCCAATTTAGGAATTTAACCATCAACACTCATTGGATTCAACACATTTCCACAAGCTACTCTCCTTGAGGAGTTCTATCAAACACTTAAGTTCTTGTACAATCTGATTCCTAGCCCACACAACTCTAGCATTGTAACCAATAGCTTTGATAACACTTTGTAATGTACCCAATACCCTCTATAATTGTTGAGAATACGAGGTACCACTTGAAACCTCAAAATTTCCTTCACCTTCTCTTGCTATGATACCATAATCATCTATATCCTATTATTAATGAATCAATGCATGCAATTATGACAATGCAGGCTCATGTAAACACAATTAATTAATCATAATTACAAATGCAAAATCACACATGCAAACATAACAACATTCAATTCATAATTCAAACATCATTAAGTTAACATAGTCATGAATAACTCATAACACTTATCTTTCTAGAAATCAATCGCTAATTGGTTGCAAACGAAGGACATTCCACCCAACCATAGGCTCTTTGTTGCCTGCAATATCTCTACAATAGGGTCGTCCCTGAGCTGAGGCTACGAGTCCACAAGGACAAAATCGTCTATGGTTTGCATTAATCCTCTCACACAACCTAATTTCCTATCATTTTACAAACTATTAACTCCTACATCTATCATGATCCACCAACCCCTTCAACCTGCACAACCCAAGGTATGGGATCCCCTTCTTTTCCATGTAATTCATCAAGATATTCTACTTCCTTCCTGAGCTCCAACACAGTCTGGCCAAGAAATTTCTCTATTGGAGACTCCAGGGACTACCAGTGATCATTACGTTACCTCAATGGCAACAAATTCCCTTGCACACAGACATAATTTTTACATAATTCACAGTAACCAATTCCCATAATCCTATTACATCCATTCTATAATAGCTTAGACTCTCGAACAACCTCTAGGAATAATCATTGACAAAAGTCTCCAACAACAACCCCAAAATCATGAGTTATATTTGCATGCTAACAACTAACCACATGTCTTCATAAGAAGCCCACGTATCTCACTTCCCCCACTAACTCCAAGGTTTATATGACTTAAGATGATATAAGACAAAGAAATTAGACTTAGGATTAAATTAATATTATTTTACTTTGGCCCCCTTTGAGCCCACTTTCTTTCCTATTTTATGGAATCATAGCCCCCTGTGTATTTCATCCTTCTCCTTCTCCATCTGCATCCTATGATGTATATTTTTATTATTATTCAATGTACATTTACATATTACATTGTTGTTCGACTTACACATATGCATTGCTAACACAGAGATCAAAACCAAGGTGTTACAAATTCAAAGTTGACTAATCATTAAATACAACTTAGAGTCAACATTCCATCAAAACTTTACAAGTAACTAAATCTCAACTAGACATTTTCAAAACTTTACTTTCTTACACTTAAAACCCCATTTCGTTCAACGACTTGTAATTAGTACATGGACATATGGTGAGAACGCAAGAAGAATCTCAACTTCACAATTTCGATAGTCTTTCTTACAAAAAATTGAGTGAATGTGAATTTCAATTTCAATAATCAACAAGACAACAATTTCAATAAAGAAAATTTGAAATATACTTACTCATTAAATACTAGATGGACATATGGTGAGAATGCAAGAACAATCTCGACTCAACAATTAAATATCAATATCGTATACTAATATTTTCCCTTCATGGAAGAATATTTGTTTCGAATCTTCTAACTAATTGTACACAAAAGATCAAATAACTATTTGTTTGGAATCCACAAGGGTTGTATTTATTTTTTTCTAACATTTTTTAGCAATATAAATTGTGTCCTATTTATTAAAAAAGGAACATCTTCCATTCAACCTTATTTACTGCTTTATTTGTAAAATTATTCTTATTATATTGTACTATATCAATTATCATTTAATTTTGACAATAATTTATAGTCAATTCAAGCCTTTTTTTGAGCTGGCAAAAAATCCCTATGGAGGCAAATCTAGATATACAATATTACTCCATGCTTGTCATTACAAGTGTATTTTTCTACTTTTATTGCTAAAGGCTCTAATGATAATAATTTAAATATTTAGACTCTTATAAATTAGGATTTTGATAAATTGAATTGTTAGATTTATGATACCATACAATTCAATAAGTAGGACATTTGTAAAATAAAGTAATTTTAA
Source organism: Picea sitchensis (assembly GCA_010110895.2). Classification (NCBI taxonomy): domain Eukaryota; kingdom Viridiplantae; phylum Streptophyta; class Pinopsida; order Pinales; family Pinaceae; genus Picea; species Picea sitchensis. Next base: position 5,862 of record SNQJ01S0218598.1, read on the forward strand.
TAAATTAAATTGAAAAAATACTAATATATTTAAAAATAAAATATTTCAAAGAAGATATAACATATAATTAACATTAATTTATTTTAAATCATCTTAACTCCAAATTTACAAATCAAATTATATTTAAGTTTTAATGCTTAATAAATCATCCAAGATTATAAAATATTTGAATAAAAAAAACTAATATAATAATCAACATTAATTAAATAAACTTAACCTCAAATCTTTTAAATAACAAAAAAAAAATCAAATTACACTGAAATTCTCCATACTAGTATTAGTATTTGAGTTCAAAATAAATACTTAACCTCAAATTTTTTAAATAACGAAAAAAAAATCAAATTACACTGAAATTCTCCATACTAGTATTTGAGTTCAAAATAAATATATCTTAAAAATATCTAAAACTCTCCGTACTTAATAAAAATAAATCTGAGTTTAAAAAAAACATTATTAATATATATATATATATATATATATATATATATATATATAAATAAAATAAACACCCAATAAAATTAAATAAATTTGATCCAATATTCTATCAATATTCTATCACTTCATGATTCAAATAAAATTCACACCATCAAAAATTAAGCCAATTTGATTGCAATGCCTCCTTCCAAACACAAATACCCCTAATGTTTTTCTTATTGAACATATTTTCATACCATAAATTTGACTTCTTTTACATCGGTTATTATGATTAATTCACGCACACAGTTCGCAATTCCTACAGTGAATGAGATAGGGAACCAAATCTTACTAATCTTGTGGCCAATCAGAAAATTCTCAATCTCGGTAACTTTAGGAACCATAGTGCACTTATATTAAGGATAGATAAATTTACAGATACAAATAGAGGAGAGATACAAACTAAAGTTACGGAAAACAATAACCATGAAAGATATACAATTGAGCCCTGAAGAAAGCCCTCTTATTACTGGTCTATATTCACATCTTTCTTCTTTTTACTTCAAAATTTTACCAAAAACTATCAAAGACAATATGGACAACAAAACATTAAAAATACCATCTTCCCTTGCATTTTCATTGTACACTACATGTTTCAAAATTTTCTGGATTGCTTCTAACCACTGGAAAATAATCAGGGCGAGCCATTTTATATTTTTGAGTTACCATATTCCCTTGCATTTTCATTGTACACTACATGTTTCAAAATCTTCTGGATTGCTTTTAACCACTGGAAAATAATCAGGGCGAGCAATTTTATTTTTTCAAGTACCTGGAGAAGGCATCCTGGAGAACCACTTAAAGATGTACTTTACTTCAACCTAGGTAACGCCAGTCTTTCAAAATACCCACGATCTTCTATTGTTATTTGACCATTGGGTACCCTTTTCATCTTCATATACTACGATTGCAGGAAATTCACACGGCTTTATCAATCCTTTCTCAATCTCAAACAGGGCCTCCTCCAAAGAGAAGTCATGATATGGTTTGTTGAAATGACTCATAATAGAACTCCTAGTAAACCTCATATTTACTTGGATTGACATAACACCCGCTCTTTGCTGTCAGTTGCACTGGACCCTTATCGGGGATGGGAATGCAGCAACTCATTTTGGCTTTGTTTCAACTCGACACCCGCTCTTTGCTGTCAGTGTCACTGGACCCTTATCGGGGATGGGAATGCAGCAACTAATTTTGGCTTTGTTTCAATCACTCAATCTCGGTTGGCTTTGTTTCAATCACTCAATCTCGGTACCTCCATAACCCAAGTTTCACATTTTGGCCACATATTAGAGCTCTCAGGTGGTTTCTTGAATGTATAGACTCTTAAGCGGAACCGACCATTTATAGACTCTTTAAACGGTACCCAAACAGAGACAGTGCTCCTTGTTTTGGATTTTCCACTTTCTCCATATCCTCGGTCGTTTTCCGAGTTTTGATTAACCCACATGATCATATAGTCTACTGACATTGTCATAAGATATCCAACAGTGGACAGCGTGAAAGCAAATGGGTACTCCTTGTCACTCAATTTTGGCGCCCATGTACACCCCTCTTGAGAACTGAGTGCCCAACATTAGAAGACTCATTCCCTCCTCAGAATTAGGTAAAAATCCCCCAAGCAAAAGTCCCCACAAAGACAATGATCAAACACCAAATTTTCACGAAAATCAAACCATCGCTCTCAAATTGGGCTTTCGATCACCATGAACCGGAGTGTGATAAGGAAGTAAGCAGCTCATCGTTACCAGCATTGCAAGGAAAATCCATATCCATGTGGAATTACAAATAAGCTCGAGGACAACCATGGTTGTGTGAATAATTCCAAAACCAGTCACAATACATGTATATGAATCCTATTTATGAAAACGAATACATGTAAGCAAACAATATGTACCTTACAATAGAATAATAAATGTGGTATATGAATACATGTAAGCAAACAACATGTACCTTACAATAGAATAATAAATGTGGTATATGTTGGATTATTTTTTTCCACATAAAATTGCTCTTATATTTTTATATAATATTATCAAAATTGCTCTTATATTTTTATATAATATTATCAGACATGTAATACAAAGTCGGGATCCAGATCTAGACAGTTTACTGTACCTCGCTACTTCATATAGAGAGGTCAATACCTCGAACAAAATATTGAAAAATAAACAAGATAACAGCCCACAAGATTCCCTATTGACTGAAAACAAAGACTGTCAGTACGATCTATGGCCTTCCATCGTCCCTGTCGATGAAAAAGTCAAATTAAGGGAAACTCTACACCTAACTGAACCGAAGTTCATCATAGGAGATTCAAAGTCAGAGTAGAGCAATCATGTCCCTCTTCCATATGGGTGTAGAAGATTTTGCCTTCTTGTTTCTATTGGAATATAGATCACACATCCCAACATATATAACATTTCTTACTTTACAACATTAATTTATATATATCAACTTATACAACATTCATTATTCTACTCTATTGTATTACTCTATTCTATTTTAATGTAATATATATAACATTTATTACTTTACAACATTTATTACTTTATAATATATATTTGTATATGTCAACTTATACAACATTCATTATTCTAATGTATTGTATTATTACTCTATTATAATGTAGAATGCATATTAATGTCCCTACATGCATCCCTCAATGTTTCAAAGTAGTTTATATTATTGAAATTCAAATTCAAAATGGACACGGGGATGCGACAAGCTTGCACTGGCTACATGTGGTAGTACGTCAATAAATTAAGGACACTCCAAACAAGGTGGTTATGGCAGAGGTTTCAAAGTTTATATTATTGAAATTTAAATTCAAAACGGGCAGAGAGATGCGACAAGCTTGCATTGACACCATCCACCAACCTACAATAAATTAAGGACACTCCAAATGAGGTGGTTGTGGCAGAGGGGAGGTAGGACAGGGTCCACACGATAACGGAGATGAGCAAAGTTGATTTCATTGGAATAGATGGAGGGGCAGTTAAAAGTAAGGTCAAACTCTTGGTCATTTAGATTACCCCATTATTTAATTCTCTAACGATAGCGAAATCTGCATTATCCCCTTGTCAAATAATTTTTGATGATTTCAAGTGTGATTGCCATCTTAACTATATTCAATGCAAATCATGCCAATGGTACATTACTCGTTATCAAACAACCTTTGATGGTTTCGGGCGTGATTGGCATCCTAACTCCATTCAAATCAAATTATGTATGTGAATGGTACATTATTGTAATTAAGAATCTAAAATACATATGCATAAGAAAGCATGAAAAACAATGGAAGTTATTTCCAACCGCAATTTATGTCCTTGCAAAGAAACAAAAAGCCTACATATTAATGTTTTTTAATATATCATAGATAAGACAGATGACACTAATAACTTAGATTATATAACATAATCACTGATATGTTTGAAAATCAAATGAAATTTACCCTTCGTATAGGAGAAGAAATTAACCTTTGGAAGCAAAGATGTGCATTCTTCTTGAACAAGGTGCTACATGATATGTTTTGTTTTTACGCTTCTCTCAACCACACTTCATGAATTTTAGGACAACAGATGCCAATTCATTTTGATGGAAATTGTAACAATGATCGGCTCCATCCATAACATGAAGAACGTGATTTGTTATAAGCTTATCAAATTCAAAGGCATCCGTAACAGGAATGGTCTCATCCTGAGAGCCGTGAATAGTTAACACCCTGTAAAAGTTTCAAGAATTCATCAAAATCCCATAACTAGAAAATTGATTATGCAAATATAGGCTTAAATCATCTTTTGTTAAGTGTAAATTTAGACTAAGATAATCTTCTGTTTACAACAAATATAGACTATAATTTTCTTTCCATTTGTGCAAATAATTGAAATTACATGAATAAAATGTTTAAGAAACTTCAAAGTCCATCTGGAACAATATTGTGAAGTGTAAAGGCATGAGGACCATTTCATTTCAAATTACATAAGAAAGAGTTCAATATGTCATTCATATTTAGCATTTGCTTCTCACACACTCCTAAGACAAACATAAACATACATGCAAGATCCCAAAACATACATCAATATAGCCAACATATTCGAAGTTTTTTTTTCCTGAAGAAATGACTTCGCGGAATTCCCTCCTCTTCCCTCGGATCTTGGATGGAGGGTGGTATTAACCACTAATGTGCTTAGGCCGTTGGTAACCCCAGAAAGGATCACATCTATGTTGCACCTTTGATAATATGGTCGAACCAATAAAGCTATCCCTCGAAACTATATATATATTGAGCTATTGAGATATATATATCTCCAAAGGGATATGGGATATTGAGCTATTCCTTCGGATATATATATAAAGGGATAGCTCAATGAGTTTAAGTACGGCATTATCTTACTATCAACATGGGTTCAAATCCTTTAGTAAAGGTCGGTCGATTCAACTCTAAGGGTTTATGGGATGAAAATCTATGGCTAGGTCTTCACTTTACATCAACAAATTTATTACAAAGTTATGAGCTTCTTATATCTTCGTAAGATATTATAACATAACCAAAATAAAAAATAGGAGGATATTATAACATAACCAAAATAAAAAATAGGAGGAACAAGCAGTAGTACTTGCTTCAAGTTATGAACATGAATTATTTTTAGTTATAAGTTTTTGATTGGTTGTTAGTTTGTTGCAGTTAGTCAATCAATATAGATATATTAAGCTTTGATTTAAGATAGATAGGCTATCTTAGCAATACAATCTATTTATTTAGATAATATCTCAACCACACACATAAATAGGATCTAGATCTAACAAACTCCTAATCAAACATCTCACATAGAGATTGTAATAAATAGTACATTCTATGATGAAGAATATCATACATTAAGTACAAGACAAGTAGAAGTTAATTACTCCAACACCCTCCCTTAACGAGTATTTGGCTTTGATCTCCGATCTTTGTCATCTTTGCCTGGTATAGTCTTCATCAACATCTCTATCCACATTTGAAATCTCATAGACTACGCTCTTTTACACAACTATTCATTTGAGCTAACACTTGATTCATTGAAGATACAATTGCTTCTGACCATCAATTTCGTACGTGTAATGACTGACAATTCTATATGCTTCTATCTGCCAAAATACATAGCTTGTTGTATTTGTCATAAAAGCAGTCTAGATACTGAATCATTCTATTGACATACTTCCATTTGTCAAAATACATAGCTCGATGTATTCGCCAATTACATAGGAAAGCAGTCTAGATACTGAATGTATCCAGAATTCAGTCTTACAACATGACCTCTTTCATCTCACAAGTACACAAACTGTAGTCACAACCTAATAGCAGTGTTCTTGTCGACATACATAGCTAGTTATATTCGTTAAGAAACACAAGCTCTTCAGTCATGTTACCGTGTTCTAAAAAATACGAGAAGTTCCTCATTAAATTCATCATAGTTTTTTTATTTTTTATTTTACAAATAAAATACATTCACACTAACTCCTTTTTCTATTATTGAAATAAAAGAAATCTGTCCACTTTCACATCCAAGATTAGATTGAAACACCTCCAGATCGTGCAATACAGTGGAGCAAATTCTTCCAGCAAAGCTTGCATTTGAATTGTTACCTCTGTCCAATTTTCAGAAATCGATGTTCCGTTTCTTTAGATGATTAACTGTTGCGCCAATCCAATGAGCACAGAGGTCAAGATTAAAAATAGGCTCCATTTCCACGCAATCTGCTCAATTATCCTCCACTCTCAGCAAACAATTTGGGAACGCTGATGATTGTTGACTCTTGAGATATGTGACTAGCACCGGCGGCAAGGGCAGCGACGACTTCTATCACGCGGAAGTGTATAGTGACCAGAGACAACACCAAAGCGCCAACAGTCACTCTGATCATACGAGAGTTTGCACACAACATGCAAAAAATTAAGTCTTACACACTTACAGATTATGGGCCCTCTACCAACTCTGATACCAACTTAGAAAATCATTGCACACACAAAAACTATTCTACGTATTTTACTATTCAATCAATATAGATACATTAAGCTTTGGCTTAAGATGCGCCAACAGTCACTCTGATCATACGAGAGTTTGCACACAACATGCAAAAAATTAAGTCTTACACACTTACATATTATGGGCCCTCTACCAACTCTGATACCAACTTAGAAAATCATTGCACACACAAAAACTATTCTACGTATTTTACTATTCAATCAATATAGATACATTAAGCTTTGGCTTAAGATAGATAGGCTATCTTAGTCATACAATCCATTTGTTTAGATAATATCTCAACCACACATAAATAGAATCTAGATCTAACAAACTCTTAACCAAACATCTCACATAGAAATTACAACAACTAATACATTTTATGATAAAGAATTTCAAATATTAAGCAAAAGACAAATAGGAGTTAATTACTCCAACAATATTTTCTATATGAGCTTCTTATACATTTTTAAGAGATTCATAAAATCATTTTAATTATATATATAATATAGTTTAATATATTATATGTTATAAAATATACATAACCAAAATAAAAAGTTGCACATATAGGTTACATTTTGAACACAAGAAAACATGTGTCATATTGTCTATCAAACCCTGTCAAGTTATGAGCTTCTTATACCTTCTTAAGAGATTCGTAAGATATTATAACATAACCAAAATAAAATATAGGAGTAACAAGAAGATAAGCCACATAATGTCTAGTAAGTTTTTGATTGGTTGTTAGTTTGTTGTGTTAAATTTGGCAGCATCGTCAATCATTCTCCAATGAGAGACCATGGAGGCCAGCCAGGGAGATTTGGAGAATCAACTAGTCTTGTGAGGTGTTATCCATCAAAGTTGCACTGAGATGGACTTCTAGCGAGCCGCCCAAGTTTGAACATCACTTGTTCAAAATTCAAAGTTCAGAAGTTCAATCGGTCATAAAGACCACCCTGTTACTCTACATTTTCCATAAAAAATTGTAATAAGAGGTGTTTGCATGATGAACTTGTAAAAGGTCTTAGCCACCTTAAGCCCTAAGCATGAGTTATACTCTGGTGTGTTTTTTTACTTACTAATTATATTTTGCCATTTTCAGGCAATTTATAATTTATGAGTTTTTTCACTCAATCCCTCCAGAGCTGAAGTATATGCTCATGGTTAGGTTTGAGCATTGATCTAAGCCTAGTGTCTAATGTATATTACCATGCTAAACATCCTCCTAGAGTCTTATGGAAATGTGATAAGTCCCCCCTACGAATTTTTAATTTTTTCAGTTAATTAAAAAATTGCCAGAATTCGGCAATTTTTAATTAAAAAATAAAGATAAATTTAAAAAGTGGTATCTGAGCACCAAATAGGCCATGGGGATGCTCATTTTTGGACCTAGAGCACCCATGTTACCTAAGTACCCACTTATTTGAGTAAAATTAGTAATTTTAATCACTTAAAATTGATTTTACTCTCAAAAGCCCAAAAAGATCATTTTAATTCAATAAAAATCAGCCAAGGCAAAAATAAAAAGATATGTGGGGACAAGATTGAAGACACAATAAAGGCACAAAGTCAAGCTAAAGGTCAAAGGAGACAAACCCAAGCTAATTGGCAAGTGATTGAAGATTTGGTTAAAGAGATTTTTGCACATGTGTATTAGAAGGTGTGCCCCTCTTGAAGAGGTGGCGCACCCTTGAGGTGGCAGCCCACACTCTTAAGAGGTGGCCCAGCCTCCTCTCCCCTTGATCTTGGTTTGACAAATGTAATAAGTGTGGGAGAGGTGGCAGCCCTCATCCCACACTTGGCAACCTATCTCTTACCACATGGTGCGCCCTCCTTTGAGATGCCATGCGCCCTCCTCATTGGGAACTTCACCCAAATGATTATAAATAAGAGCTTTC
>SNQJ01S0218599.1:0-15286 GCA_010110895.2 Picea sitchensis
TGTTATGGTTTCTTGATATGAGTTGATATTTGGTAATTGGGTGAGTATTGAGGGTTTCTTCTGGGTTGGAGCTTTGAGTTAAATAATTGCTAATCCAAACTACCCCTAACCACCATGATATCTTATTTTTCCAATGACAAGTTTAAAATGTATTTTCCACTAGAGTTAATTAGTTTTTTATTCTTTGAATACCCTTAACCCCAAGACTATTATCCCCCCCCTACATGTCTCGTACCCAAATCTGATGGAGATGGCTAGATTCCCTTATCCCCAAAGTGAAAAACACCTTTTGTAAGGAAAAAGAGAAGAGTTTGATTTATTAGAGTCTAACTTACCGGTTTTATCTTCCTAAAGTTTTGCAAGTTTGATGCTCTCTGATTCCTCTATTTGATTTTCCAAAGGAATTACTTGATGAGGATTGTCCCATGGGGCCTAGACATTTTATTGGATCTTCTCAAGGGATGGAATTGTGTCTTCTACTTAAACAATTTTTTGAGTTTTATTTATCAAACTTGACCTTCACTCACTTTGGACTGAGCAACTACTAGTTCAACCTCCATAAAGTTTGATTGTCCTTCCCTTCATCATGTTGATCATACATATTCATCTTCCATTTTTTTGTGAACTTGAAACTGCACTCTTCTACTACATGCCCATAGGTGTGGCACCTCACTCACATGAAACAGATTTTTATATAATCTATAATCTATCTATGGGAGTGATAACTTATTACTACTTTTATGCTTTCAGGAGGACCTTCCCTAATATCAACCTCCACCAATATTCTTTCCACGTCCTTTGAGCACTTGTCTCGTAAGTTGAATCCACATCCAACGTCTTTCTAAAATAGTCTCCCATGTTCCTAACAAGTCTATTTATTCAACATTCTAGTGGAAATCCTTGAAGCTTAGCCCAAATTGAAATTTTGGTAATGGGTTTTTCCCTTGGGTCAAAACATGGATGTCATTTGTCCAAAGCTTGAATTGATGAGCCCCAATGCCACTAACGCCCTAAAATTCTTCAACATGCGGATTTTTTCCTCATTACAAACCCTAGCCAACCCCTTGACATCAAATGATATATGGGGGAATAACCTAAGAAGGGAGTCCAATTTTCCCTCAACCATGTTATTAGGGTAACCTTTTCCATCCAATGCCCATGAAAACGACTAATTAATGCAAATTTTGGTATCCCTTTATCTATTCTAGATTAACATATCCTCACCAACCACCATTCTCATAGATTCCTTTTGCTTCTTCACAAAATGTTGAGATCTCCTTCCTTGAACAAAATTCTTATCACCCTTGCTTCAAAACTTCTTCATCTTTCCTCCATTTAACTCCTTTAAGCCCAAGTTCCTTCCAATAAACCTGACTTTTCCATGCATTGTGCTTACATTGAGAATCTCATGTACACATAGACTAGAATGAAAGCCCTCCTCCTGTATTGGCTTGTTCGACGAGATCTTTGTTGTAGCTCTTTCAAAAACCTCTTTCAGAATGGAGAGAAGACCACTCTTTACTCCTTCCTTGAAAGTTTTACTTGTCCTTAGCACATTGAAGTTTATGTTCGAATGGAGGATCAATTTTGACACTTAATCAATTATCCTTACATCTTCACTCACAACTCCATCGATACCTACCTCACCTCCTTTTCTAAAGTCTTCAAAACTTATTCTTATTACATGTTTCTCGCCAAGGCCTTAGCCTTTTTGAGTGCAAGATAGGGTTCAATGCGACAAAAATATCAATACCCTCATTCCGATATTCTAAAAATTATAGGAGTGGCTCCTCCTTATACTCCATCCTCCCCCCTCCAATATATATTATATAGACACATCTTTAATTATTCAAAATCAATAAAGACCCACAACCATTCAATCTTAATTAAGAGACCACTTCAACACTTTAAGGAGATATAAGATAACATTGACTTTCTAGAAAACTCTACCATTATAATGATTGTGAGATAAGTGGTCATAGTTTCACCAGTCTACATTGGTAAGAGTCTCCTTGTGAGCGCAATGCGATCAAAGTTTCATTTATTCATGTGAAATTCGTTTTTTCCAAACAAGAAAATTACTCATTATATTAGCAAAATATAATAGGATTACATCTCTTATAAAAAACTTTCGGTTGTCAATTCAAAAACTGTGACATATAGAAAGACTTATAATTTCTTTGTTGTCTTTACAAACTTTCAAAATTAGGCTACTACTCCAGTACCCAATGACTTTAACCAATATTCCAACCATTTTCATACTTCTCATCAAGTTCTCAGAGAAAGAATCTGTCTACTACAGAAGAAAACTCCAGCAAAGATTATAAAAATTTGAAGCTCCTAGAAGGTCCTTGGTTGTTTTCTTCTCACTGAGTGTAGATAATCGAACCCCGGTGGAAATGATCCTTGAGAGCCTTCTTCGAAAGGTCATTTGCCTCCTTATTGAACTCTCTGTAGGCATGATTAAAAGAAATCTTTTAAAAAAGAGTGCTCAACTTTTTAATTTGATCCTTCCATCCTTCCAACGCCAAGCTATGGAGACTCCCAATGCCATTACACCAATCAATAATGATCTTTGACTCCCTGATTATCTATAACCCTGTAATGTGTAATCTTGTGGCCAGGAAAAGAGTAGCCCAGACTCCCAATAGCTCCACTCTATTATTTGTCCCAGGGCCAGTGTTGAATGTCCATTTATACGAAGTACTTTCATTTATCCTCATAATGTCTCTCACTCCACTATGAGATCCATCTGCTAAAGCCACTCAATCGAACAACCCCACCGTATGTTGAAGCCGAGGTGGAATTTTGATCCTACAAAGTTTTGTTCCTTTGCGGGACGAAACACAGACATTGAAAGATCCTATGGACTTGACAACCACAACAAAAGAAGAAGTAAACTCATTATTAAACAAAACCTTGTTTCGCTCCATCTATAAATACCAACAGACAATTGCTGGTAGCTAAGTCAAAGTCATCTGCTGCCCAAACCAAGACTCCAAACATTCATTGACTGAACTCCCATCCCATATCAATAGTAACTTGAGGGTCCCCGAGAGATGACTCCAAACTTGACGAGTGAATGGACAATGAATAAACAAGTGGTTTAACATCTCTGGGTTCTTTCTACAAAGGATACATAAACTCGGTCCTTCCCACCCCTTTGCTAACAGGTTCTCCCAAGTGAGGACTTTTTTTCTCAGGACTAGCCAAAAGAAAAGTTTAATTTTCAGAGTGATGTTCCACTTCCATAGCTTGAACCTCCATCCTTTCGTAGAATGCTGCCAATAGCTCTCCGCCATGTGAAATTCATTTGCATCAATGAAAATCTTATTGTTATAAAATTATAATCACATGTTATGTGAAATAAGTTAATTTGATAGTAAATGAATCTTCTTTCCAACCATAAATCTAACAAAAAAATTCATAAATCTAATAAAAATTTAACAAAGAATTTGATTATGTTCAAAGATTCAATTTTTGATAATAAATGATTCTTCTTTCCAACCATAAATCTAATAAAAAGTTAACAAAGAATTCATAAATCTAAAAAAAAATTAACAAAGAATTTGAATATGTTAAAAAATTCAAGTTTTCTCTATTATGAAAGTATATCTTAAAATTTTTGACCAATTCTAAATCCATCTGGTCAAAATTCTATTAAAATCCAAATGAATGCAAACTTTGATTTTCTATATCACATTCCAATAACCAAAATAAAATTTACTACAATATTAAACAACTCTTATATACACTATCCTAATTACTCCTAATTACCTATCTACACTATCCTAATTACATAATATGTAGTTAACTTCTTCTTTTTTCACGCGAAAAAAACAGTTTCACTGTTATTCTTATTAGAATCAAATGAAACTTTTATATTACATAAAAAGTGACTTCCATGAATAGGAATGCTCTTTCATCTATAACAGATTTTATCTGTGAATTTCTTTGGTTACTTTGTGTGGCTTAAACATATTGAAACTTGCATGTTGTTTCTATATAAAACCTCTTTATAGGATTTGCATTTTCCCGGATCTAACAATAGATCCTTTATCAGTTTCTTCATAAAATAACCATCCGAAGGATTCCTTGAGGGCCTTTTTGGACAATCTGTCCGCTTCTTTATTGAACTGTCTATGGATGTGCATGAAATTTATCATCTCATAGCCTTTCTTTAAAGTTCTGATCTTTTCCTTCCAATGAATGAGATGATTTAGATCCAAATTGGATTTGTCATTTATCTAGTCAATGGTGACTTTTGAGTCACCTGCTACCATTAGTTTTTAATTGACCATTGTGTAGTAATTAAAAGGATTCCCCACAGTCCCATCATCTCAACTTTCATGTAATGTTGGTTGTGGAGCCTGATTATCTTCCTGATTCATAGGTCCTTGCTTTCAGCCGTGTTTATACCCCATGAAGTATTTAATAGTCCTTGCTTCAAATTGCTTTATACCCCATGAAGTATTTACACTTCGCATATGTACACCTTTCCACGCCGGGAGTGCAGAGGGGGGCAATTCTCCGGTTCGAAGTAAGCGGGGGTTCATGGGTGAAGCTCCAAGAAAAAATTGCCTTGTAAAAGTATATTGTAATTTCATTGTAAATCTTTGGACCGTTCATTCAAGGTCGCAGATCTAATGGTAGATTATGTTAGGTTTTGCCCTAGAAGGCAACCCTCTTTTTATGAGGGAAATGTATTGTGGTTATGGATGAGGGTGAATATTGCATATTCGGGAGAGGAGACTCGTGGAGGAGAAAGAAGAGGAAGTTACGCTGGTTTTGATGTAGGTTGAGATCCCTTCATTTGGTCGGATAATAATAAAGGAAGGACCCGACAATTTCTTTGGTGGATCGAAATTCACACCGGGTGAACCACGAATCTGTGTCTCTCTTTATTGTGTGTCTTATGTGTTTTGTTTCTCGTGATTGTTTTATTTTATTGCTCCAAGGGTCCTATTTTTCTAACAACTGCATCGAGCGTAAGGTAACTCGCAGGAAAAGAGGGTTCCCGGTTCGAGTGGGAGCAATGCCCAAGATGGAAAGTTTAGGTCGAGAAATTAAATGGCCAAAACTACCGCTTATGGAAGATGCGTGTGATGAAGACTATTTATATCGGCTGATCTATTCCTACCATTGAGCGGAGTAACAAAGAAGCCAACTAATTCATGAAGGCTTAAGAATGGGAGATTCTTGACAACGCTTCTAGGAACGACACGTCGAAGCCTCGGCAAATACGGTGGCTTTCTGGCTCAAAGAAAAAGACAAGGGTTTGATGGGTGCGTTGGCCAAAGTGTATGAAAACCCTGCATTTCAACAAGGTATTTCTAATGAAGAGATTATTTAATAGCGAAGATGTCGGAAGGTGGGTCTGTTGCGATCATTTAAATGAATTTAATATCATTACTAATCAACTAAGTCTGCAAAGTGGGACTTTGATGATGAGGTTAGGGCTCTTCTAATCTTGTGCTCATTGCTAGAAAGATGGAATGGTTTGGTCATGGTTTTAAGTAACTCGCTCGTTCAAATACTTTAAAATTTGATGATGTTGTTGGTGTTATCCTTAGAGGAAATGCTATCGAAAAGCACAGGAGAGACATCAGAAAATGCGCGGAACATGGAACAAGGGAAGACAAAGGATAGAGGAAAGGGCCTGTGAAATCGCTGAAATTTAGGAGGGTGATCCAAATCCGTATTTGGAAAGATAGGAGTGCTGGAATTCGGGAAGAAAGGACATCCAAGAAAGACTATAGAGCTCCAAAAAAAACAAAGAGGATGGACATCATGAGAAATCAGGAGGAAAATGTAACATGTGATGTGTAACAAGATGCTTTGATTCTTTCTCAGAAATATTATCCAGTCTTGCAAGTAGATCTTCGTGAGCCCATTTCATGCCACACCCCATAGGAAACATTTTCTAGATTATGTTCAAGGTGATTTTGGACAGTTCATTTGGGTGATGATAAACCAGCGCAAAATTGTTGGAATGGGGAAAGCAGTAAAACTAAAGCAATGAAATGGAAACCAATGGTTGTTGAAAGATAAAACATATCCAGATTTAAGCAAAATCTAATTTCAACAGGGCACTTTGAAAGTGAAGGTTGTATATCCATATTTACAGACAAGACGGAAGGTCATCAAAGGATCATTGGTGATAGCGAAGGAGAGAAGGTGGCACATTGTATCTATGTAATCGGCACACCGACTCTTCTATATCTTTAGCTTCAATAGGAGTGGATACAACACTCATGACATCATAGGTCGGGACACATGAGTGAGAAGGTATGCGATCCTTCACAAAAAGAAATTTGTTAAGTTAGATCTAAAACAAATTGATTTTGACTTCAGAGCATCAGGTTTATGGAAACAAAAGAGAGTCATATTTCAAAGTTGGAAAAGAAAAAGAAGAATGAAAGGTTAGAGCTTGTGCATACATGTATGGGGACCAAATGTATCATCTCTTGGTGGCTCTCACATTATGTTACTTTATTGATGATGCAACTAGAAAAACTCGGGTTTATTGCATTCTGATAGTAACTGGATAGTTTTGATACTTTTCAAGAAATGGAAAGCTTTAGTTGAGAATGAGACAGAAAGTTTGAAGTAATCTCGTGATCAGATAATGGAGGTGAATACCTAAGAAGGGAGTTTGATGATTAATACTCATACCATGGGATTTTAGAGAAGACAGCTCTACTCCACACCACAAGAAAAATGGTATGTTAGAAAGGATGAACAGACAATCATGGAACATGCAAGGAGTATGAGATTACGTCGGGTTTGTCTCTGAAGGCTCAAGATGCTATAGATATTTTCATTTACTTAATAAACAGAGGACCTTCAAGCTCTTTGATGGTAGAATCGTGAGAGGAATGGACAGGAAAAGGTAACCATTATTTTTGAAAACTTTTCGGCTAGAAGCATTTGTCCATATTGATAAAGAAAAATAGAACAAAGTTTGAGGAAAAAATCCAAGAAGTGTACCTTATTGGATATGGTGTTAATGATTTGGTTATCACTGGATTATGAAAATTAGAAAATCATTAGGAGTAGAGATGTCATATTCAATGAGAAGGTCATGTACTGTGATCGGCCAAGGTGGAAAGAAACATGAAACGTAGTAAAAAAGAATATTACTGCTTGAGAGATCACTGAAAAAGAAATCTAGCAACCCGAAAATCAAAATGTACAACAACAGAGCAACAGGTACCTCAAACACCCTCGCAGTGTTAGAAGATCTACCATGTTAAGTATACCTCCTGAACGACACTCTCCTTCATCATATTATTTATTGTTGATCATCTCCGGGTGAACCTGAATGTTATGAAGAGGCAATGCAGTAGACACCAAAAGAAGTGGGAGCAAGGAAGAGAATATGGATTTTGGAAAATAACCGTGACTTGGGACTTGGTTCACGGTTCGCAGTGAAAAAGAGCATTGCGTATCAAATGGGTTTACAAGTTGAAGGGAAGAAGATGGAGGAGAAAAGCGCATACAAGGCTAGACTTTGTTGTAAAGGGGTTTGCACAAAACAAGGGTATAGATTTTGATGAAATATTTTCTCCCCGTTGTTAAAATGACTTCAATTAGGACTATTTTTAAGTCTTGTATGAGAATATTTGTATCTGGATCAGCTTTAGATAAAACAACTTTTTCCATGGAGATTTGGAGGAAGATATTTATATGTGGTAGCCACAGGGGTATGAGGTCAGCGGGAAGGAGAATTTGGTATGCGTGTTGAAGAAGAGCTTGTATGGCTCTAAAGCAAGCTCCAAGGCAAAGGTATCTGAAGTTTGGATGTGTCGGCGACGTAATGGTTATAGTAGATGTCATTCGACACTGTTTATTTTAAAAGGCTAGAAATGGAAGTTTTATTATCTTGCTATTGTATGTAGATGACATGCTTGCTATGTGGACTAATATGTAGGATATAAATGTGTTCAAGAAAAAATTAGCCAATTAATTTATGTATGAAGGGGATTTGGGTGCTGTAAAGAAAATCTTTGGCATGAGAATTACAAGAGACAGAAAACGAACCCACATTGTCTCGTAAGTGAGTACACAGAGAAGGTGTTGAGAGGTTTAGAATGAATGCAAAACCGGTTAGTACACCTTGGCCAGCCATTCAAATTAATTCAAGGAATGTGTCCCAAGACACAGTGAGGAGATAGAACATGTCCAGGTCCTCGGTTCATCGCCATTGGTGCCTTTTGATGTATGCAATGGTTTGGGTACAAGACCAGATATTGCACATGCAAGTGGGAGTTGTGAGAAGGTATATGAACAACTTTAAAGAATATTGGAGGCAAAGGAAGTGGATTCTGTGTATTTGAGAGGTACTACTACACATACATTATGTTTTGGAGGTTCATGCTACACTTTTCTACAGGATATGTTGATTCTGTGACATGGCAGGTTTTAAAGACAACAGGAGGAGCACCACATGGTATGTTTTACTATAGGTGGAACAATGAAGTTGGATTTCGAATTGCAAAGGTTGTTGCACTTTCAACAACAGAGGCAAGTAGTATGTTGCTGCTACAAAAGCTAGTAAAGAGATTATTTGGTTAAGCAAAGGTTTATTGAGGAATTGGGAAAGAAGCAGAGAACAAAAGGTTGTACTGTGACAATGAGTGCCATTCACCTTGCAAAGAACTCAACCTCCATTCAAAGATTAAGCATATACGCTTGAGGTACCACTTCATATGATCCGCCTTGGAAGATGGACAATTGAATGGAAAAGATACACTCAGCCTAACTCACATGTTAGCAAAGGAGTATTCAGGGGAGAAACCTGGTTCTGCTCAAGCCAGCCATTCAAGAATGAAGATGAAGATGAGAAATTTTCCGTGTCCAAGAAGGTTCAGAGTCCAACATATACAATAAATGATGGAGTTGTTGAGATCACTCAAGGGAGAGATTGTTGGTTGTGGAGCTCAATTATCTTCCGGGATTCAGAGGTCTTGCTTTCACTGTTTATACCCCATGAAGTATTTACAACTACGTATATGTGTACACTCTTCCACACCTGGGAGTGTAGAGAGGGGTATCATCATGCTAAGCCCCAAGCAAAATTGCCTTGTAAAAGTATATTGTACTTCCATTGTAAATCTGGACTACTCATTATAAGGTCGCAGTATCTAACGGTAGAGATTATGTTA
The DNA here is from genome assembly GCA_010110895.2 of Picea sitchensis. NCBI lineage: Eukaryota > Viridiplantae > Streptophyta > Pinopsida > Pinales > Pinaceae > Picea > Picea sitchensis. Next base: position 9,168 of record SNQJ01S0218599.1, read on the forward strand.
GGGTTTTTTCCCTAGAAGGCAACCCTCTTTATGAGGGAAATGTATTATGCTATGGATGAGGGTGAATATTGTATTCGAGAGTGAGATTAGGAGAGAAAGAAGAGGAATTCTACAAAGCAGTTTTGTTGTAGGTTGTATCCCTTCATTTGTCGGATAATAATAAAGGAAGGACTCGCCAATTTTCCCGTGGACGAGTCTACACTAGGTGAACCACGAAATCATGGTTCTCTTGTATTATTGTGTGTCTGTGTTTTGTTTCTCAGATTTGTTTTATTTTATTGCTCCTACGTCCTCGCTTTTTCTTAACAACAGCTTCAGACTCTCCAACAAAAAGTGCTTTGATAGAATGGCTGGAAGATCATTTTAAATAAAGTCCTATGCCACAAATATTATCTACAGAAGCACCATCAAAGAAGCCTATTGGATTGTTGCTGAAGTAGGTAGGGTTCAATAAGACCTCTAATTTGTCTTCTTCCTCTTTGTATGGTTGTTCTTTAATGGATTAAAGAGTTTTTTGTGTATTCAGGGGTCACTTCCGTTCCAGTTCTCAAACAATATTTTGTTTCTATATTTCCAGATGTCCCACATAATCAGAAAAGGAATGTGTCTTGAATTTGGATATTTGAAGAACCAACATTTTAAGTTTTCTTCAATGGTGGGACTCTTCCAATCATTGTCAATCCTTAGAGCTGTGAGGGCATTGATCCAAATAAGTTGCGTACTTTGACAATTTATAAGAAGATGAGTGAAAAATTCCTCATCTTTTAAGCAGAGGGTGTAGGATGAGGGGCCAATGCCGCCTCTTTTCTGATAATTAAGGCCTATTAGGATGAAGTCCTCTAAGAAAATCCACATGAAGCAAATTAATTTGATTAGGATCTTAACCGTCCAGATTGCTTTATGCCACCATTTCTCTTCAGTCAAATTATTTGTATAAATAATGGACTGATAAGCAAATCTAGCAGTAACCTTACCTGTTGAACGATTCCATGACCAAACGAGCTTGTCTTTTCCTAAGTTAATTTGGATGCAGCCACTTCTCAGACTTTGGATGAATCTTTCCCATTCAGTGCCAAGTATCCCATTTAATCCCAGTTGTTCAGAATCCAACCACTGATGGCACGATCCTGTTGTATCAGTCGTTGTAACTTGAGATCACATGAAAACGTTTTGACTGTTTAAAGCGTGCAGGAGTGGTAATGAAAGTTGGAAGGAGTCGTTGCATCCTATGAAGGGGTTGTGCCCAAGGATTTCATGTTGTCCTACCCCATCCTCCCATGCCAGCCACCATTTAATTAATGGAAGATAAAGCATCAAGTTTTTCAGATAATGGAGGAGTTCTTGGTGGGGTGAACAGCCTTACGCAACCAAGAGGTAATGCCAATGCCTTTCAAATATTTATTCTTAAGAACAGTGTTCCAAAGGTTTGATTCAAAGAGACCTCTCCAATAGGATTTGGCGGCAGAGAATGGGCAAACCAATGTATATGTTTGATGCCCCAACCTCCTAAATGTTTAGGCTTTGCTAGATTTTGCCATTTGGTAAAGTGGAAACTAGTTGCTTTCTTACCTCCTCTCCATATAAATCTGTTGATCAAGAGTTGGATGCGGAGGAGCACAGAGGTCATAGCTTTTTCCAGACTGAGCCAATGAATGGGGATTCTTTGTAAAACTGAGGATGACAGGGTAAGTCTTCCTCCCAAGGAGATCCAACGAAAGGTCAAATTCCCTATCCTTTAGTCGATTTTCTTGATAAGCCAAATCCAATCGTTGGCTCTATAATTATTTGGTTTTAGAGAAAAGCCGAGGTACTTCAATCCCTGGTCAAGGGATTCAATTTTTATGTTAAAATTTGAAAGGAGGAAATGCCTTAGAGCTGGGTCGATATTCTGTGTGATAAAGACATAATTTTGGCAGTTTATGGACATCCCTGTTGCATCACAAAACTTGGAAATGAGAGATCTAAAAGTGTTAGGGTCCTAACCCGCACATAAGTAGAAAAATATATTCGGATGTAATAAAGGTCAATATTAATAAGGCCTTTCAATAAAATAGAATAAGGCGGATGTAAGAAGACCTAATAAAAGCTTCCGCTTCTAGAAGAATCTTCCTCTATATGCTTCTTTTAATAGACATATTTAGTATAAATAGGAGTTGAGGGTATGAGAACCCTAGTTGGGATAATATTGTAATAGAGCGCTTCTCAACTGGAGGTTTCCCCCTCGAAGAGGCCTGTGAACATTGCTTTCAGAATCAAAGTGTTATTTCTGTTGTTGTTCTTATATCATTTCAGTGCTGTTGAGTCTCAGTTTTGACATATATAATGGCCTATATTACCTTGTATCTGATCCTTTTTGCCTATGTTATAATCCTATACTTGAATATTTCCTCCCAAACACATACCTAATGACCTTGTTCATGTGCATAAGGGGTAAATTATGATTAAGGCATGATTTGTTTATTTTTTTCTTGAGTTAATTTGATTAAATGTTTGATTTTTGAATGATCCTAATTGTTTGACTCTTAGGAAGTTTTGATCCGGTACTATCACACTCTACGCTATTCTGGTACTTCCCATGTGCCTAATCTGGTACTCAGGATTATGACTGTGTGTATTCCGGTACTAAACAACTACCTACGGGATTTTGGTACCAACATTTTGGTACTCGATTTTCACCTCGATTTTTGGGCCGATGACGATGGATCTCAAAATTTGGGGACATGGGTTTTGTCCAGATCTGTGTTTTCATTTGAAAATGTGATCCAGAATCTCTAGATCGCACACGTGTGGACCTCCAGCTCAAGGGGAATGATCCATCCTCAATCTTTTCCAATTTTCCAGAAATTCTAAGATCATGCCCAGATTTGTGGGAACTGTATTTTCTTGATTAGCTAATGGTTGAACTCGGCCTCCATTGATGGAAAATGGTTTTGATTTGGATTGGATTGTCTAGATCCAAAATTGTAATGTAAAAAATACATAAATTGAGTGATGGCTAAGCCAAAAAGGGGAGGAATTGTTATGTTGCAGATTGGATTTCTGAACATATTATCTCTGTAAACATACTTGATGAAGAATCAATATGAAGTTAAATTCATCAATTCCATGTGTTTTGTAAAGTTTACTGTTCTGTAAGTTTCTTTGAGCTTCCTTGTTGGCATGGCAAGGACCCACCAATCCAACCAAGGTAAGCTCATTTGTAATTATTCTGTGAATGTAATTCTATTTGTGTGAGTGTTTTACAATAGTGTGTTGTTAATGATTTTTAATCCATTTTAAAGAGTTCAACATTGAGTGATTTGTTTTTGAATTGGTGTAAACAATTAGATACTATATCGAATAGATATTTTCCTTTTCTAATATTGCAGGTTGCCATTTAATCATTTGAAGTATGGGATTGTTAAGCAAATGACATTTTGACTTTATATTTGTAGTATTTTCAGTATGTGCAGGAACCAGAAGACTTTATATCTCATCTTCATGCTCCATAATGAAGTCTCTCAATTATGCTGACTGTTCCTTGTATTGGTTTGTTTAAATTGCATGAAGTTGGAATTGATTTTGATTTCAAGAGTGATTGGAGTTGATTGCTATTTACTGTTTTAATTACTACAGGAGACAAGCTTCTCAAATTCATCTCTTTAATTCATGAGCCTGGAATGAATAGACCTGTTTCTCTAATATAGAATCTTTTTGATTGGTTGTTTGTGTGAAGAAGTTTCATTATCAGTTTTCCTCTTCTAAGTTCAAGGGTGTTTGAAGTCTTTAGAAATCTTAGAAACAGAGTTTTTATGTTATTAAGTATTTCCTATATGCATCAGACTTAGGTAGGTTACCTGTTCTCGGCACATATAGTGTAACAACTCTTTTGATTACGAATTCCGGATTGACATTTAAATGAGTGTGAGATATTTATTGAACATATTTGTACACCAACATTTTGGCGCCATTGTCGGGGAGTTGTAAACGGTAATAGGTAGCATTTGAATTTAATGATTTTGGATTGGTTTTATGGATGACCTAAGGGCGGAGAGAAGACAGTAAGATGTGTGGGAAGAGCCCACGCATCCACTTTGGTGGGGTTGCTCCAAAGTTAGGTTGTCCTCTCTTCTTTTGATGCAAGTGTGTTTTTCCTTCTTTTATGCAAAATTTTGTTTTCATGATGGGATAACTTGTGCGAACCGATAAACTGGTGACAACAGGGTCCTAATAATGCAAGGAGTTCAAGTTTGGTGTGTTTTATTTTTGCAAATAGTTTTAATTTTTAATTTTTAATATTCAAATCTTTGATGATAAATCATTTTTGGGGTGTTGTAAGAACCCTCGGGTACTAAGTTGTGCTATGAGACAGGGATCATCAACCAATAGAGTAACTCAAGGATGATCAAGAGCTTGAAGAATGTTCCTCCAAGAACTTTCTCGCATTCTAGCAGCAGCTGGAATATCCGCCTCTCAGGAAGAGCATATCTTGACAGTAGCCAAGAATTTAGTTGTCTCTCCATAAGAAGATTTAGAAGTCCCTTCATATTCCTATTGTCAATTTGTTGAGGAGACTCAAGAATCATGTATAGAATGCAATGGAGAGAAACCATTAGAACCTGATATTGAGGAGTTCTTATCATGTCTCTCAGCAGATCCTGTATGTACCTTAGAGACCAATCATCTTGAATAAAATGCTCTACGTGGAATGGAAAAGGAGGACATGTTGTGTGACCTAAACAAAGAAGGGAAACGAGAATATCTTGATCCTATTGAAAGATGGTTCCAATTAGTTGTCAGGTCACACTACTCTGTTAATTTTAATTATTGTTTGATCACATCATTAAAGTAACTGGTCCTTCATACTCCGGTATGCATTAAAATTTATCTTTTAAACCCGAGTATGGATATATTTCTAACCCTGTTACGCACATGGCTTCACTGGAAATTTTCCTATACTTGAAAAAAGGATTTCTCTTTTCTCAAGTAGGGTAAGACAATGAATAAATAGCTGCATATAGTTAGTGGTTCAGTTTAAAATATAGTGCAACAGTTCTTTTATGTTTTCTGAATAAGACAGTTGACAAGGAAGCTTGTTGGAAAGAAGGAGGTCATTGTTCCCATGCCCAATCTTTATTCTTATAACAGGTTTCTTTCTAACAAACATCTCAAAGGCAACAACATGATTTTTTTTTTTGGTACCGGGACTGCATACATGCAATATATCAATAGTGTCCTAGCAACTCGGATGCATTCTTCAAATCCGGTCATGCACACTCAGATTTTCCGGATGGTCTTCAAAGCTCAAGTTCTTGCAAACATAACTCAGAATTTAGATATGTAAGTATCAACTCCAAGGGTGACTTGAGGTAAGCATTTTTCTAATCCTTCTGATTTATTGAAAATGAAGGAAATTTATCATAAAGACAACATTTGAAGCTTGTTATTCTACCACTTGTCCTTGCCTCTTCTTTTCGTAATCCCACCAATACCCACTTATAACCCCCACATGTGTCCCTTTTGTTAAATTGTTCAGTATGCATATATGGGATCAAGTGTCTTGTCCATTTTGCAGATAATAATGAAAATCCTAGAGAAATTGACATACTTTTGGAACATCATATAGTGCAGTTACAGTCTGTTGATTTGCAATAGAAATACATACATTTTGGGATCCCACTTGCAACCTCATAAATCCAATTTTTTGTAATATTGTCATCAACCATGAATTGGAAACAAAGTTGCCAAGATTGTTGTTTCTCAAATGTTGGAACTATTCAGTAAATGCCTTTTTGTGTGCCTATGTGATTTTGGATATCATCTTGAGATATGGTAAGAGCACTTGCACAACATCCCATACACTATTTCCAGAACCCCAATCATTGGATGCTGAATTTAGAGAAGAAGGTCTTGATAGAGAGCTACAAGAAGTACGAGATGAGCTCCAAGGAGATATGTGAGTGCAGGAGAAGTTATGACCCTTGTTGTTACTGTCGAGGAATTTAAGTTGAAATTTCATTCAATGTTTTCTTTTGAATGATTTCTATTACTGTTCACTTATTGCATTTGGTTTGATCAATTGATGAATGTATGTTGAGGATCAACAACATGTATTTGTAGTGATCTTCTGAATATCATTG
>SNQJ01S0218600.1:0-15286 GCA_010110895.2 Picea sitchensis
TTGAAGGATTAGTAAGATTCACTAAGGTTTCTACATTTTAAAATAAATTTCCATCCTTAAAATCATCCATGGATTGGATAGTTTCTACAGAAAATTCATTAGGAATTTTAGTGGAATTAGCGCACCGATGATGGACACAGTGAAGAAAAGACATAAATCTTTTCACTGGATAGAGGAAGCAGAGAAAAGCTTCAATTTGTTGAAGAAGAAAATTACAAAACAATCAATTCTGGTGTTGCCTTATTTCAAGAAGACATTTTAGGTAAAATGTGATGCAAGTGGGTTTGCAATAGGGGCAGTCTTGAGTCAAGAAGACAAGCCGATAGCATACTTCAGCGAGAAGCTGAATGAAGCCAAAATGAAGTACTCCACGTATGACAAGGAATTTTATGCGGTCATACAAGCACTGAAGAAGTGGAGGCACTACTTGATTCCTAAAGAGTTTGTTTTGTATAGTAAAAATCATGCCTTAGAGTTTGTAACTCAGCAGGATAAATTGAACCAAAAGCATGCAAAATGGGTTGAGTACATGCAGAATTTTACTTTTATAATTAAACATATTTCAGGAACTGCTAACATGGTTGTTGATCCTTTGAGTAGGAAAACTTTTCTTATGCAGGATTTGAGAGTCAAAACATTGGTTTTTGATGATCTAAGGAACATGTACAAAGATGATCCAGACTTCAAAGAAGCGTATGAAGCAATTGAAAATCCAGTTCTCAGGAACAAAAGTCAATGGACAGAGTATATGATCCAAGAAGGATTACTGCTTAAAGGTAATCAACTTTGTATTCCAAAATGCTCCATGAGGGAGAATCTGTTGAAGGAGAAACACAGTGGAGGATTGGTGACATTTCGGTCATGATAAGACATTCTTTAAGTTGAATGAGTCATATTTTTGGCTGGGAATGAGAGTAGATGTCAAAAGATTTGTGGACAGATGCAGGATTTTCCAGCATTCATAGGGAAAGAGGCAGAATGTAGGCTTATATCAACTGTTACCCATACCAGAGAGGCCATGGGATGCAGTAAGCATGGATTTCATATTGTGGCTGCCAAGAACACAAAGAGGGTTCGATTCAATCTTTGTGGTAGTGGATAGATTTTCTAAAATGACACATTTTATACCATGTCATAAAACTAGTGACGTAACTCACACTATGAATCTGTTTTTCAAAGAAGTTGTTGGACTTCACGGCTTACCAAGAAGCATAGTTTCGGATTGAGACACCAAGTTCGTGGGACACTTCTGGAGAACCTTGTGGAAAAAGATGGGAACAAACTTTTCGTTCAGTTCAGCTTATCATCCTCAGATGGATGGACAGACAGAAGTTGTGAACAAGAGTTTGGGAGACTTGCTGAGGAGTTTGGTGATTGAACATCATAGTCAGTGGGACAATATTCTTCCATAGGAGGAATTTGCTTATAATGATTCAATCAACAAGAGAACAGGGCAAAGTCCATTCCAAATTGTTTATGGGATGCAACCAAGAGGAGTTTTGGAATTGAGAGATTTAGAACAGACTGTGACTAGGAGTGCTAGTGAAGAAGATTTTGCCGAGGCAATGAGGGAACTTCACATCCAGGTGAAGGAGAGATTGCAGAATTCGAGCCAGGAGTATAAGTGTAGAGAATATCAACACAAGTGACAACTTCAGTTCGAAGTTGGTGATTTGAATCTTGCACACTTGAAGAAGGAAAGGTTCCCAAGGGGGACATATAATAAATTGAAAATGAAGAAAACTGGACCGTGCCGGATCATGAGGAAATTTGGGGCAAATACTTATGAGATTAAATTACCCAAGGGGATTGGAATTTCACCAATATTTAATATCTTATATTTGTACCCTTATAAAACTAAAGAGGCAGGAGCAGACCATGAACAACCAGAGGCTCAATGGGCCAAACAGATGCCAGTTGTAGAGAAACCACAGATGGAAACTATATTGGACAAGAGAGTTACTAAAAGGACCAGGAGAAAGGAATATTTTGAATACTTGGTCAAGTGGAAGGGACATCCCGTTGAAGATGCCAGCTGGGAGAATGAAGCATAGATTCAAAAGCGTGGACAGACCATGCGAGAGCTCATGGACAGGATCCCATGAACATTTTCAAGTGAGGGAGTATGATGCAGGAGCATCGCAAGTAGCAAGCACACAAAGGCGGAAGACAGTTGGGACAAGCGCCAACACATTTCAACACATTGCTAAAGTGTTTTGAGATGTTTTGAAATAAATGTGTGGATATTAAATGAAATAATTAAGAGGGGGCGCACTTGTAGATTGTAAACGGACCTTGAGTGATTCGCTCTCATCTATAGTAGGTAGATACATTTATGTGTAGTAAATGTAAGTAGGTAGCTTTGAATTGCAGATTAGACAGTTTTAGGAGTGAAGGGAAAACCGACTATAGACACCCTCATCTTGTATCATTTGTAACATTAACATTGTCAATTGAGCATCGAGCATAGAGAGGAAGGAGCAGAGAGATGTGTAGAAGAACCCATGTACAGAAGTCCTGAATTAATACATGAAGCTTTGATTCAGACTTATGGTGTTGTGATATTTTCTATGTATGCATGTTAAATGCTATGTTTATAGCTCTTTTACTCTTTCGATTGTACATTTGATTTGATGTTGTGTATGTATGATTTCTTGTTAAATATTTGAAATCTGAGAGAGGAAGGGTAAGTAATGAGTTTCAATTGTTTCCCTATATGAGAAAGAATTCCTGCAAGGAGTGCAGTGAAGTTGTCCGCAAGGAGTGTGTTGACAAGGGTTCAGAGTTTCATCTCTGAAAGCTCTGGAGAGATAACGTTATTCTCATTGTTGCAGAGGTGTAGGTTGAGCACAACAACTGTGCAAGGTGTGCGTAGGCTGGTTGTAAGTTTAGAACTTATCAACCAAGAGAAGAATTGAAGGACTATTGTTGCAAAGAGAGTGCGTAGAGTCAAAGAATTCAATACTTGGAAGTATTTGAAGGGTTGTCGCAAGGAGTGCGTGCAAGAGTCCTCTTGAAGACTTGAGTTGTGGAGGAAGCTCAGGAGGGTTAGTACCTTGAAGCGTTCAAAGGGAGACACTGCAAAGTTAGTTTGTAGGTAGATAAATTCCAACGAAGGAATAGCTTGTTCAATTTCTGGGAGTTGTCAAGGGGGAAACAGATGGTTGGAATTCTCCATGGAGGATTCATGAAGTCCCAAGAGCCATCAGATCTTGCAGAGGAGCAAGGAGAGTTATGGCGAGTGTTTTTCTAAAGTGTAAATCAGGAGAGATGGGGCCGTCAAATCTCTCGTGAACTCTCACTTCGGAATTCGAGAGTTGAAGGGGCAGAAGAATCTATGTCAAATATTGTAGACAATGGAGAGTGGATAGGTGGTGTACTTGTCGACACGGAGGTCAAACCTTTGTTGACTATTTCGGGGTTTCATGAGTTGGAGAACCGAAAAACCTTGTATCGAGATTCACGAAATCACGAAGTGCGAAGTCCCGAAGGGGTGAAAAGATTTGTGTGGGGCCAGCCATTGGTGAAGCGTGTTGGAACTCGACATTTCGAAATTTTGGAGGACAAGAATTTGAGATTTCATTTCCGAGATTCCCAAAATTGCGAATCACGATACTGTCGTGGGAGAGAACGTGACAAGCGTTTTGACACATCGGAAGTTTGGGTTTCGGAAGGTGAAGAGTCGAGAGACTTGGAGGGAGAAGTCGCGAAGTCACGAACTTTGAAGTTTCAAAATCATGAGAAATACGACCACATTGTTTGGTCAGAGGGGGAATTGGAATTGATGCTTTGTGTTTGATCGTGTGAGCTCAATTACTCATAAGGACCTGTGGAGGAGCACCATTTTATGTGCATAGGATTCCCCGAAGAGGAATCGAAGAGTCAATCTGACTCAAGGGAAGGAATTAGAATGATCTTGTAGCGGACCTTGACCTGAGGGTTGGGGGTCTACGTCAATGAGATAAGTCCCTTCCCCTGTGATTATGTGTATTCACTTCATACCTAGATGGGAAGTATAGAAGGAGATAATAAGCACCACCCTTTATTAGTTGTCTTAACTAATGGTTGGTAGTCGGATGTTGTGCATGCCAATTTGGCATGCATAGAATCCCTACGATTTTTTTCATGAGAATCTTAATACAAAGTTTAGTTTTTGAGAATCTAAGATAATGGGATATGGTTTTGGCATAGAATGAGTTTTATCATAATGGAAAATCATTGATGGTAAATTGGATCTTGTAAAACTTAATACAATGTTTAGTTTCTAAGAACCTAAGATAATGGGATATGGTTTTAGTATAGAATGAATTTGATTACAAATTAAGTGTTAACAAATCCACTAGTAAATCTCTTTTCTAGATTGTTTTTAGACAAAATCCTAAAAAATTAATGGTTTTGGTTGTCTTGATTAAAGGGGTACAATTTAGTAAATATTTTAAGGATTTTTGAAACACATTGGGAAGTCAAATAATAAAGAAAAGTATGTAGGTAACAAATGAGGAATAGAAGAGAAAATTTTGTCTTCAACAAATAGAAGTATTCTAATAGGAAGAGCTAGTCATGGTTTGTTTGCATATGCAAAGGTATCCATCGTGTACTGAAAACCAACTCAACTAAATAAAATAGGTATATGTAGGGTATTAAAAGGAAATAATGAAATTATATGTGTGATACATTTACTCAAAAGTTTGGACAATGGTCTTTTTTTAAATGTAGCAAATCCAATTTAGAAATTGATCATAATGAAAATTTGGTTAAGAAGTAGGATAAACATATACCTAAAGAAAATTGAATGAATTGTATACACCAATATTATTTCTAAAAGATTTAATATATAAGGAATATAAAATTTATTTGTTGAAACATAAGGGACCACTAAAATTGAATAATACTTGGATTAGAAAAACTAAATTCATTAAATGAAAAAACCCTGATGTACACATGAATATGAACCAAAAGGTTTAGAATCTCTCCAAGAAAGAGGATAATTTTATAAGAGTACACTATATGGGGCACATGGAAAGCCCATAAATTGAATCAACTTGCAATATTTAAGGGAGACCTAACATGTCTAAAATCTAACTTATTTTAATTTTTAGAGTAGGAAATTAGTGGCTTATTTGTTGAACCATTTTAGGAATGAATATAAAAGTAGTTGTTATGCAAACTTCTTTTAGTTAGGAGAAATAAAGAGTTGTATATATTAACTAAATATGAAAAGATATTTTATATAAGTAATGAAATTTTGGTGATATGTTGCAATTATATATAATTTAATTTTCTTTTTTTTGTGTTTTATAATTTAAATGTATTTAAATTATTTTTTTATGTAATTATATGTTCAATTTGAGTTATTTTTCAATTTTTGCAAGAAATGTATATGGTTGTTAAGAGAGACACCTGGGATGTAGAGTTTCTCTACATTAATATGAACTTATGCATTAATGTTAAGTTATCTTGTAAGTTTTGTACTAATAAATAGACAACTAAGAAATGATGTTTCTTTATCACACATGGAAACAATGGAAACAATGTGAAGGAAATGTTTTTGAAATTTATACTATAAGCACCATTCAAGAGAGGGTGCAAGAAAGTTGCATTATATTTCATTCTAAAATTAACAAAAGGGCATTATATTTCATTCTAAAATAACCAAAATGGAAAATAACATGTCTCTATCATGGGATACTTTGATTTCTATTTTAACATAATTAAATGTTTATGAGAATGAAGTCATGCGAGAGATATTTTTTTGAATTGATACTAAAATCAAAATAATGTAGTACAAATGGATAGGTTATATTTATAGATATTTTAAATTTTATTCAACTCTTTTGTAAGCAATGCATGATCCTTCTTTCACTTAATCATAATGATAATGAAATGGAGGTATAATTATGAGATGATTCAAAAAATTTACTCGAGAAATAGGAGTAGAAATAATTCCTTGCTTTTCAATGTGTCTTATATATTCTTTATTTAATTTAGGCTTAATTCTTTAGATTTGTAAGATGTTTTAGTTTAAGAAACATTCGAGTAGTTGTCAAAATTTATGATATTAAAGGTTTATTTTGAAAATGTTAGAAAGTTGTAGTACAAGATAATGAATATCATCTTGATATTTAATTTTTAATTTTTATTGTGATAGTCTATGCAATGTTTTAGGGTAGGCTCCATTACAGGTTGCATTGTTAGGAGAGTGTCTTTGAGGGTAGTCATCCAAAATTAGATTTAAGAGGTGTTGGAGCTACATGGATGGAAATACAATCATTTTTGAAGCCTAATAAATGGGTTCTTGATGTTTTAGTTCAATGATCTCTCCCACACACATGAAATCATGTTAGAGGACCTTGTATTTTTTAAAAATACCTCAATGGGTTTCCCCATTCATCCCATGATTTTTCAGTTGACAAAGTTTCCTAGTTAGCTCACCTAGTTTAGGTGAATATCCTTGAACACCCCATGAAAATTTGTCTAGCACTAAAGACAATTGCATCCCCTAAAGGATTTGTGTGGATTGATTTGTGCCCTAACATAATGGGGAAACTATCTCACAACACAAGGTCAGACATTTTGGGCCATCAAGGATATTCTCTCATGCAAACATCAAAATAACGAGTTCAAAACAAGAGATGCATGTCGGTGAATAATGGAAACCAAATAGATAGAAAAATATTTAATACATTAAACTATAAATGAATAATAGGGAAAAAATGTTGGACAAAGAAGTAAGAAAGTCTAATTACTATAGGAGGATGGAGCAAATATACTATTGAGAAAATTAATATAACCATGGTAAGTATAGCTGCAAAATAAATTAATAAACCCAGCTATGAGAAACAAGACCCTTATCTGAGGATATGTCCATTGATTCATGACAAAAACAGAGATCAAGACCATATACCAAGAGGATATGTCCATTGATTCATGACAAAAACAGAGATATAACTATTGAAAGTAAAAACAACTAAACTAAATTTATAGTAAAAATATACCTATTTACTAATACTAGCTAAAAAAATGCACTGAAATAAAGAGGTAAAGGGTGAGATACATAGGAATACGTATACATGACATGAGGAATTGGTTCAACACCTACACTAGCTTGGATAGATGATAGCCAATTAATATGAATCTAAAAAATAAAACCCAAAAATTAAGGGGAAAGTGGGGTGATTTCCCCAAGTGGAATAACGTAGGACAATGGGGTGACAACCACTCCCTTGGGGAGAGGATAAAAGGAAAGAAAAAATGAATTTCCATTCCTCAAGGAAGGGGGGAAACAATAATGAAATCAAAGATAAAAGGGAATGCACACATTGGTCACCTTAAGGGATTAAGTAATCAACATAGTTGATCCAAAAGAGAAGGCTACAATGTGAAAAACAAGCAAGAGCTATACATAGAAGAGAAAAATGTTATCCAAGGCTACGGGAAGGAAGAAAATACCTCTCAAATGAGTGGTGAGGGATACCAAAAGGTAGGAAAATAATGAGAGGATTCTTTGAATGGGTAGGGAATAAATAAGGAGGATGGAAGATTTCCCTAAATGTGGTAGAAAAGGGGATAAAATATATATGTACCCTGGAAAGACAGAGAACAAGATGCAAAAAAGGATCAAGTGGGACTACCATGATAAGAGGAGAGGAGGAATAAAACATAATGATGGAATGGAAGAGGCCTAAGAAGAGATAGAGTTTGAAGTAAATGATCTAGATACACTACTTGGAGAGAGGGAATTCAAGGGTGAAGGAGAGAGACAAGGAAGCCAGAGAGGGGAAGTATGCATGGAAGAGACTCTGGATGTCAACTAGTCTTCATAATTAAAAACTATAGTTGATGGATAGGTATCTATCATCACAATTCAAAGTTTAATATTAATCAAGGTTATGATGATACTCATGGAAGAAGGTAGAGAATTTGGAGGCACATAGATGATACGCTAGAACTAGGCATGATTGCTTCCAAGTCTCCACGTGGGTAAGTTCCAACTTCAAACCATGCCAAATATTTTGAGAATTGATGCCACTAAGTTAGGTTTGGAGGTTTCCAATAATTCAAGTTCACGAGTGAGTAAGCAGAATGACATGTTCAAAATTAAGTCAATTGCATCAAACTTAATGTAAATTTTAACCATTGTTCATTTCATTTCGTATATTCTGGAATGTATACATCACTTTTTTAAAGAAATTGTAATGGTATGCCATCTTCAATTATTCATTCATGATCGGCTTTGGAAATTTTCCATTTTCTAACTTTTGTTTTTTTTCTTGATTGAACTTCTATTAACTTTATGCACGTTTCACATACCAAATGACTATATTGACAACTTATGACATATGAATGATAGTCTTGAAAGTGAACATGACTATTGGTTTGATGGGTTTCTTGAAAAAAATAGACTTTCAATACGATGGATCATCTTTCATATATAAAAATGTTATCACCAAATCTTCTAATAACCTCATCTTTTGTTCTATGCATCGCATCAAATAATATTTCACGTTTTCAGTGTTTTCTATAGGTTCAACCATGGTCCATGAAAAAGACATCCCCTGCAAATAATTCGTTATGTTCCAACAAGTATTTTGTGTTAGATTAGCACACATGCATGTGCCATTAAACCTATCTACTATATATATAAATTTTATTTATCCAACTTACAAGTACATCTACAAGTTGTTTAAATATTTAACAAATATATTTTCAAACAATTGTAACATAAAAATTACCTTCTCTAACAAGATCAGAAACTCTATCGCCATCAACTAACACTATAGTTTCATTTGATTTCATCTCCTCTGATCTTGCAAGTGGAATTTTCCCTTTTATATTAAGTTTGGTATGTCTCCAAGATTTAACATATTCCACATTTTTATTTTCGCAAATCTATCTGGATTATGTGTCCTCTATGCAAATTGAACAAAAACAAGACTCATTTCTTCTATCAAAGGAAAACACATTTTGATAGTGTTTCGTTTTAACTGAATGAATTTTCTGTGTCCCATGTATTATACTGAATTCATATGGGATTGATCTATTTACATCTTTCATTTGAACACACACAAAAAAACCTGCACAGGACAAGAACTTGTTAAATTGAAATCTCTCAAGAAAATGATTGAAGATCATATAAATTTGATCACGTGAATAAAAATATCTTGTGTTCATGTGTAACATGTATAAATAGACACACCTGTGTACATCCCTTGATGTATTATTTTCATGGCTTAGCGCCATTTTTCAGCATTCAACAACTTTATCAGCGGATTCAAATCGATCGGCATGAGGGTTCATCTAGTACCTTCAAAGTTATCATTTTACACATGCCCATGCACCTTCGTGCTATCCTTTTCCATGACCGGTCTAAAAAAAAATCCAACAATGTGTAATGCTTGATTTCTTATGAATACAACACAACCAATAGAATGATCGTGAATATTTAAACTAACCCACACACCCATCTCACCATATCCAATGTTTATCAAATCTGATCCCACATTCTTTCAATGAATCATAAAATTTATCAAAACAATGTTGTACATAATGTGTGTTGTGTTCTCGATCATCACTTATATACAAGTGATATTCTTTAATAACATGTTGATTTTCATTGGTTCTTTCTATGTTATAAAGAATTCGTTGAGCATTTCTATATAGAACATGGACAAATATAGTGACTTGATCAGAATGATAATATTCACTCTGTATTTCTTTTTGTGCGGCGAATGTGTAATTCTCTACAAAATCAACTAGAAACAAAATTGTCTCTGGTGGAAACACTTCACAGGATTGTTTGAGTTTTATGTCTTTCCATTGAGCTCTATGTGAATGCTTGGTGTATTCTAAATTTATTCCTCAAGCTTCTTAAAAAATTATATCACACAGATTTTATCTACCTTCAAATCTATCCTTTTGGAAATAATATTTGAAGAATGTGGAACCGTGTTGTTGATATATTCATCTCTTCCAATTGACTGTTATATTAGAAAATTATTTATCACTCATACCAATAGGATACTTTGAGTGAAACAAACTTAGATTTCCACAAGGATCACATTTATTTCCACCAACACATTTTTTCGATAAAATAATTCATCACCTTCTCATTCACATAAAATTTCAAATATAAAAGCACGGAATGTGGAAGGAGGACGTGAACTTGGCCATAACGTTTTACCAAAATCAAGAAAATTGTCGTAATATAACTCAAATTCCACATGATAATGACAAAAACAAGTGTCACGAACAATGATGGGTCTAACAAACCATGGTTTTGTTGCACAAATGTATTGATGGAAATTTTAACTTCTTTGTGCTCTTCTTTGAACTTATTGAAAAATTATATTTGTGTCATTAGAAATATATGTTTTGGTTGTTCTTCATATTTTTTTTGTGCTATTATTTGTCACAGCACATCCCTTGTATGTGGTGAAACAGGAGATTCTATCAACCAACAATTACTGGTTGATTGTTTAACATTTTCTGCAAGTCTATCTTTGTAGGGTTGTCTAGAAATCACTGTCCAACAAGCAAGTTCATCATTTGCATCTATTTGCAATCAAAATTTTCTATGTTTGTACAATGTTTTTCTTGAGTTTCTCATCGCTTTTTCCATGTGTTGTGTCAAACAATATTTTATATTGCTAGATGAACCAATTGTTGTTTGTATCACTATACGTGCAACAATGACATCTTTTTTTCGATATTTTCCAAAATCTTTTAATACACTAGTTATATTGTCAAAGACATTCTATTTCACTTTTGTATATTTTGTCGACTTTTGAATACCCAATAATGGTGTAGCTTCTTTAAACTTTCTTGACTTTATTAGACAGAGAAAAAAATGAGCTTGTACTCTTACTAATTCATCTTTGAAAAAATTATTATACCGAATAATGCTTAGCTTATTTCTTCCCAAATTTGTCAGTATCAACATTTTCTAATATTGCATCATCAATGTTGATAGAATCTCCTACATATTTCAATTTAAAGTTTATATTAAAAAACAAAACCCAAACATAAATTCACTAAAATATATACAACTGTTCATCTTGTATTATCTAAATTTATGTACATACCTATAGGTGATTCGACTTATTCTTCAATTTTAGTTTCAACGACTTCATCGAAGTTATGAGACAAATCTATTTATGTTTTTTGAAAAACATCAAATCAAAATTACAATCAATTATATTAAACAATGATTTAAATTTGAATTCTATACTTTTAATATAGACAATATGTGCATGCATACCTGGTTGGACTTCTTCTTGTTGAAAATATCTATTTACATCGTCATCGTTTCTTTGTTCAATATTTGCACATTCTCATTTATTTCTCCAATAATGCTCTTTCCTTTGTTCGTTATGGTGAGTTTCGTCTCGAGTGCAATCAAATTTTCACTTGCGCAAACTTTTCTTTCCCATGAGTATAGTTGTCTGTAAATTTTTTAAAAAAAATCAACATTTCAGAATAGTCTCAGAAAAACTTCATTGTCACAAAAATTATTAAAACATAATATCAATAATTTTATGTTCAACAAAGTCTTCACCTTGAAAAAATGTTCAACAAAGCCTTCACTTTGAAAAAATGTTCAACAAAGTCTTCACCTTGAAAAAATGTTCAACAAAGACTTCACTTTGAAAAAATGTTCAACAAAGCCTTCACCTTGAAAAAATGTTCAACATTTATCCTTCAATATATAAATTGTTACTCCAATAAAAAATTGAACTTCAAAAAAACAAACTTTTTTTTTGCATTCAAAACATCAACTACCTTGTTCAAAAAACAAAAAAGATGATTCAAAACTTTTTTTAGGTGCTCTACAAAGCCATGAAACAAGTGAGTGAATTGTGTTAAATTGGTTCGGTCGAAAGTGTATTTATGATATTTGGCGCCAAGTGAAATGAAACAACGTGTCTCTTCATTGTTTCCAGCCGACAAAATACTCTCACTCACCTTTCGGCTAAAAAAAAATTGTTTCGGCCGAAAATCTAGGAAACTATTTGTTTTTTACAGATTTCGTTAGAATTACATATTTCGGTCAAAAAAACTTTCTTTCATCAGAAATATTCTTTTGGCCAAAAACCAGTGAATGGGACTATTTGCAGGAACCTAAAAATTCCCTCTAGCTTACCTGAACTTTGGAGGTTGCAGACTCCTGCAAATACTCATAATTTAGTTTCAAAATTGACACCAACATTTAAAAAATTGAATCTACTTTCAATGGATACGATTTGTTTTCATTTTCATTATTTTTATCTTCTTTGTTTTTTAAATCATTGCATAATATTTTCAGGTGACATTATGATTCAGTGAAATGAAATATCTATATCTCTAAAAATACATAGTGGAAAATTTAGAAAAAATTATATTCAAAATCCTTAAACTTTTCTTTTCAAAAGGGTATTTTTAGATTTTACTTTTAAGTAAAAATTATGATATATACAATGTGGGGGGGAACATGTGTTTAAAATATGCAACTTTTCATCTTGGTGAACTTCAAAAAATTATAGAAATTATAATATTCATCCATTAGATTCAAAATTATAGTCATAATCCCCTCATGTCAATGGAGCGGGCATTAATGCATCTCCCATCCGACGCAATTTCTATGGCGTTGCTCCTGGTTTTAGATCATTTTTTATGCTGGTGGATGGAGGAGTTCTCCCATCCGAGCCCATGGTTGATGCGGGATAGTGCAGGCGGCCCCCCGGAGACTCCCCCTCACTTCTGGACCTTCGCCTGCTGCAACAGACCTTCCATGCCGAACCACAAGCCACGACTGAGAGGGAGGCCACGACGAGGATCTCCCTGGAGACCTCGTCGGACTTTAGCTCCCCCCTCTGTGCAACCTCCCACTGGTCCCTCACTTCGATTACTAGCAGAGACGAGGGCATCTATCCATAGCCTTGCACTCGTCCCTCGGCCGCTCAGCTCGGCCTTGCGCATCATTCATTCGATGTCGATGGTTGCACCACCCCACCCACCTCTCTCGGATCTTCCAGGAACCTCTGCAGCCCAGAATCCCTCTCCCTCGTGCGACCAACCTCATAAGGAGCACCCCTCTGTGGACATAGTCCACGGTGAGAAATTCAAGGACAAATTGTCCATCCTCTATGGCCTAGTCTTCGAACTTCGCCAAGGGGTGGAGGATTTGCAATTTCACCTAGAGCTCAACAATGAGAAGATTGCGCTCTTCCTCCGGCTTCTTTCCTCTCTGCATGAGGCTGTCCCTCCAGAAACGGGAGGAGTGACCTCCAAGCCTGGACCAAATGATGACACCATTGGCGTCGAAGAGGATAAGCGAAAGGAACCCGGCGCAACCCCCCACGGCGAAGATGTTGTGATGCAGTCTGCAGAAGAGCTCGGGAGGAAAAGGAAGGATAGCGAGACCGTGGGCGAGCCTCAGATGCAGGACACCGAGAGGAGCAGCCAGAACATCGACACCACCGTGAAGTTCGAAGTGCAATGGGAGGACGGAACAACGATCATCGAAGAGGAACCTTGGCCCGAGGATCTCCAAGGCACCTGGCCAGGTTACGTGTCAAGCTTCTAGGCTATAGAGGTCATGTTAAGTGTTTTCAATTTCTGTTGTTGATCATGTAGTCTCAGACTTTACTGCTAAATAGGCATTATAAAACTTATGATGACTAAGTTGCTGATTGGGCTGGTTTCCCCTCTATTGGGGCAGTCCTATAAGCATAGTTGGACTATCACTGTACTTGGGATCTCCCTTTTGCCTCTGGAAGGTTTTTAATACATTTTACTTCTTACTTAAAAAAAAATAAAAAATTATAGTCATAATAAAATAGAGTCTCTATAGATTGTTGCAGTATATTTCGTTTGTAAAAAACAAAAGTTTAATAATAGATAGATTGTTGGGGGGGAAAATAACTCATTATCAATCCTTTCATGTTTAAGGAACATACTGTTAAACAATTTCCAAATTGACATATCAAATCTCAATAAAAAAAATTGAAAAATAGTCAATGGAAAGCTAACAAATTATTCACAAGTTTTTTTTTACTGTAAAGTGAAATTCTAAATAAAAAAAATAATTTTGTGTACCAGAAGTTGAAGAACTTGTGAAAATATAGTTTTTTTTCTCATAAAACAAGCAAAATAGACACCCATCCTCATGATTTTACTATGGTCTATGCACTCCAGAAGTTCAGACATTACCTACTAGGAAAACATTTTAAGATGTTTACAGATCATTCAACTCTCAAATATGCAATACCCTAAGTCTAAGCCCATATGAAATGTAATGATGTTTGTAGGCTGGTGAGACAAGTAATTATAAGTTGGTAGGATTATGTGTTTATTAGGGCGAA
Organism: Picea sitchensis; assembly: GCA_010110895.2. Classification (NCBI taxonomy): domain Eukaryota; kingdom Viridiplantae; phylum Streptophyta; class Pinopsida; order Pinales; family Pinaceae; genus Picea; species Picea sitchensis. Next base: position 14,340 of record SNQJ01S0218600.1, read on the forward strand.
CAACATAGATGTTAAGACCAGCGGGCCTGATTTTGTATATGTAATTATGCATATTATTAATAAAATACATCATTGCATGTAGAACGACCACAAAGAAAGAGTTATGGGGGACTAAGCTTCACTAGGTAGGGAAAGATATGGGGATGAGAGGCTAGGAAAGAGGGGATAAGCTTGAGGGCTTAACCCAAGGGAATATTATAATGTATTACTAAAAAATACTAAAGTTGGGAAATAAGCCCAGTTATCCTAAGTTCCTTTGGGGAGAGGAACAAACTCCAAGTGGAGAGGAGCGTGCTCCTAGAGAGCCAAGTGTCACCCAGGATGCATGCAGATTTAAGTGGGAAGTTCCACCTTTGTTGGCAGTTCAGGAACCATTTTTTCCACCTTCCTAAGGAGTTATATCGCATTAGTCATCTCTCTCATGATTATGAAAGATGACCATTCTCACCATTTTCCTTGGTCGCTCTCAACATTCTGACCAATCTGGCCATTTAGTGTCCCATGAGTTCATCCTCATCATGATGGCCATCCCTTGTGCAGTTCACGCACGCACTGAACAAGAACACAACCAGAGTCATTTACACATTTGTGAACCTCTGTATTTTGTTGAGTTCTCCTATTTTCCTTACATGATTTTGGTTGTTGTGGATTAAAGAGGCAGTTTGTCAGGCCCGTGGGTGAAGAGGTGGGTTGTTAGGACCGCGGTTGAAGAAGTAGATTGCTAGGCTTGTGATAAAATCTCTATCGGGGATATATTTCATTGGGGAAGTGATTTCTCCCGGAGGGAGTCCAACACCAGCTACAAAGCTATGAGAATTCCTGATCCGACCTGTTTCTAAATACCTGGAAGGGAAGTGGAGCAATTGATGGACCATGGAATAGTGAAGGTGCATATTCCTAGGGTGGGACATGCATATGGGGAATGAGAGTCTGTGAGAAGTGGGAGT
>SNQJ01S0218601.1:0-15286 GCA_010110895.2 Picea sitchensis
TGTATTGTGGAGATTATGCTGGATATTTCACTGTTATTCTGTTATTTCTAGCATTTCGTTTCTGTTCTGCATATTTTATATATCTGGTATCTTGCATCCTCCTTGGATTATGTACCATCAACACCCAAATTGACATACAAATCCCTGAATTCATCATCATGGCTAAAAGCTATTTGTGCATCTTCCATGCTTTTTAACTTTCTGTGTTGATTATGTCAAGCTCTAATTGTTGTTAACTCTGCAAAATGCACAGGCAATAAGATTTGTTAGAAGAATTCATGAGACAACTTCATGAAAACTCTGCACCATTTTGCTAGAATCCTTTCTTTTGAAGCCCATGCACGCACTGGGATTCAATAGGTACCAATGCGCGATGTCAATATTTAACATATACATCGCATATTGGTGTTGTGCATGCACCACAAATTTTGTTCTGCGCAGTCCCAGACTTTTTAGTGCGCATACCCACGCCTCACTCTTTCCCGTGCAATTCCAGTGTCGTACCCCGCAATGTCCAAAATTCAGTGCGCACACTTGTGCATTCTTATTTTATGTGCACCATAGGCGCACTGTAATTCCAAATTCGGCTACTTACCAGTCCAAATTTTTCCTTAAGTAGAAACTCGACCTTTGTAGGATCAGTGTTGAAACTGAAGCTCTGATACCAATCTGTAATGTACCCCATTACCGAACTTCTTTGATACCAATTTGTAACGTACCCCATTACCGAACTACCTCTGATACCAATCTGTAACGTACCCCATTACTGAACTTATTATGATACCATAATGTAACATCCCCAACTTACTACTGAGAAATGCTACTCCAAAGTCTAGTGCGCAGATTCTAGTCCATAACATTAGTCTATGCATAATTACTTGAAGTAACGTGCTCAACCCCAAGCTGAGTCACGCCACCCAAACTTTCCTCTTTTGACACAACTTATAACAACGTAAGTAACTCAAAACAATTGTGCACACAAGCATACTAAGCACACAACACTACTGTGCGTGTAATCCACTCTCAAACATGTGATCTTTACTGCACGCACAACCATTCTGACGTCACGCGCCAATTCTTTCTTTTCCTTATGCATGTGGATTGTTTCCCTGTAATACCATTATTTTGGTCACTCTGATGATAACCCTAGAGGCATGTGTTCAGGCTCTGAAAATAATCTTTTACATGAGAAAAATGACTAAATTCTTCCCCTACAAGGCATATTTTTAGAATGTCGCCGTAGGAAAACAATGGTACACAGTGCGGAAATCCTTGATTTCTGCAGGCTGCTCTATTCCTGGCTAGCGGGATTTCCGCGTGCTGCTATATAGGTAGGGTGGAATGATGTTTGAAGCTAAGGAAAGGAAGAAGTTTCACGGAGTTTCTAGAAGGAGAATCTTCTAGAATGTGAGGTGGCATCTGTATGGTTGCGATCTTACTGACTTCTCTGATTTGGTGGGATCATCCTCATCCTTGTAAAGCACTTCACCTTCTCCTATATAATGATGGGTTTCTCATGGAAAAGGTTAAGCAAGATTGAGGAAATAATTGCTGAAAGAATAGGCTGAAGACTGTGTGAAGGATTCTTTTACAACTGATGCTTGAGGCCTCCATTTGTCCATCAAGCTTGTGTGGACCATCTTCATACAAATTCGAAGCAAGTGTATGTGTGTGTTGGAACAAAAGACCACCGAAAGGGAACTTGCGACATCAAGGAAATTTGGTTGTATCTTCCACTTTTACTTAATATGATACGGTGACATGTTTCTTTCCCATAAAATCATTAGTGTTTTATTACATGACTCCTTGATCACATGTTTAGGTCTCCATTGGATCTACAATTGTTGCTTTCACTTTGGTTGGTTTGTGTCATTGCAGATCTGATCTCATAAGAGAACCARAGCGAAGTAGGGGCAACAAAGATATAAGGAAGCGATATCTAAAGGTATGTCATCTATTCCTTCTTTGGTAGTAAATTCAATGGTAGAAACTTAGGGAAAGCGTCATGTCCTATCTTGTTTTGTTCTAGATCCAGGTGGATCTAGGGAGTTTAGTTTATGTCCGCATTCATCGATTTATCCAATAAAAATATTGGCGACTCCACTGGGGATACGACTTGATTGTGGTTTTTTGTTGGCCATTTGCTTTTAACCTATCCTTTTTACTTGAAATCAGTCTCTGAGTTTGTGGGAGATCCACTTAGACTCTTTGGATTTGAAAGTCCACTTAGATCCTTTACCCTCTTCTCAAAATTTCTTGATTTACAAAAACTTCCGCACTGTACCCTATACATAGCCTGCAGAAACCTTCAATTTCTGCGCCCTAACTGTTGGTTTCAGTGCGGACTTTCCGCACCCTATCTGTTTCTGGCCTGTAGAAACTCTAGATTTCCACATTGTAATGTGCTATTAGGCTGCGGCGGCGCCTGTGAATTTTTTTTTGAGTTGGGTTTTAGCCTCAGTTAATCCCAGTTTTTCTTTGATCAGCTGGGAGGGACTTTTAATGTCATCCCTTGATTGTTTTCTAGAAGTTTAACTTACTGTTGATTGGTTTCAGAGATCGAATACCTCTTTTTTTAATCTTTTTCCGGTTTTTGTCTTTGATTTTTATCGACAAGGATATAATCTCTGAGCTTGTATCTGAGTGCTTGTTCGATTAAAAGTCTTTGATTGGATTCAACGTTTTGGATTGATTACGTGTTCTGGATTGCTTGATGATTGGGAAGTCATTTTTCATTTACATTTGAAGGAATACTCTCTTGTCATTTTTTACTTTTATCTCCATTGAAAGTTTGATTTGGGTGCTTGTTGAGTGTATAATTTTTCTTGCATTACTTGTCCTTTCTTTGTCATGCCCCTGATCTGGTTTTAGGAAGGAAGAATTTAAAGTCACTTACTCTTTCAAGTAATCATATATAAGTAAAATTTATTGCATCCAAAAGAAGAGAACATTGAGAAACTGCATTGTTTTTTGGTTGTTTGCATTTGTGTCCATTTAAGAAAAAGAAAGTATATTTCGTAGCTTACATCATTCCAGAAATACCTTCTCCCTGCTGTAGATAGAGTTCATTGAATGAAAATTTGCATCATTCATTTCTATTTGCATATTATTGGGTCAAGGTCCTACACAACATTGGTTTCATTCCCATCTCCCTCTTGAGTAACAATAGCTCTTAAAAAACATTGCGAAATCTAAAAATCAATTAGCAACTTTTATTTTCTAGGGATCTTTTACACCAACATTAGCTAGGCTAGAGATTTGGAATAGGCTGTGAGACACACTCTCCAAAGCACAAAACACACAATAACATCTTGTGATAGGGAGTGTTTAATTCCATTGGCAACATTTTGTCCTGGGAAGCCCTTCTCACACAAGGGTCAAACTTGAGGTCGCATTGAGATTGGCAGAGTTACTCATCTTGCTTTGTTGATCTCAGTGTAGAGATTGCGCGTATTATGGGGGTCGCTTGAAGGTATACCCACAATGATGAGTGGAAGTCTCTCAAGTTGATTTCAGGCTAGATACCATGCCTTTGCGTGTGAATCGGACCACCGACTGTTTCCCCAGGCATCATTGTTGTTCTTGGTAGCCTTAGTTGCCTATCTTCTTAGAGTCTTACACAAGGTGACTGTGGAGGGGCAAGTCTTCACGGTACCTGGAATTGAAGTTGGTCAGACTAACTCGGGCTCCTTTGAGGGTATATCCATGATTATGTGTGGGAGCTTGCACCAAGGTGTAAGTCTGTTAAGCAGGTCGTCAACGTAAATTTTCCACCCGCTTTGTCCTAGCCCCTTCTTGTCTTGACTTCGCGACGTTGGATTTCAGCACCAACTAGTGACTTTGAAATAAGAAGGTTTTGTTTGCCTGGTCTGATTCCTAGATTTTATTAGCAAGTGCTGTTTGTTTTCAGATTTGGCCATAGATTTTTTCCGTAAATTTTTTGGCTCAGCCAACATTGACCCTCCACGCCATTCACGTAGGATGCAAGGACTACCTTCGGAAGATCCGGAAGTTTTTGAGCCCTTGCTTCCTAACTCACCAGAGGGCTCTCCTCAACAGAGTGAGGTCCATAACAATATACCATCTCAAGCGGAAAGAACTGACTCTCTAGACAATTATCAAATTATTTCTGATTCTCTAGACACTTTCCGAATACCTCTTGTATACGAGAGACGTATTCTCTGGCTGAATTCCTCTGGAGAACTTGTTGTTGACACTTTTGGAATACCAACTGGACCTCTTACCGGCCCAGAAAGTGAGGATCCTTTTTGGACCACTGACATATTTTGAACCTCGACTACGGTGCGAGACCTTTACGGCTTGGGTGCAGGGGCTGATATACCTGTCATCTCTGAACTACCTGAGACGTCTGCTACATATACGATACCTCTAGATCACTTTAATAGCACGACTTGTTATCTTTTTGTGGGTTCATACACACAGTCTGTTGGTCCTAGCTCGACCATCCCTCTTTAGATGGCCCATTCTACAATGGTCCCAAATGCTACGACTATTCCCATTGGGAATACGATGGTTACCCAAGCTCCCATCGGTACACCACTTTCGTCTAGACCTATCCCATCCCTTCCTCATGGGTACCATGCTTTAAATACTTCCATCCCCATTCCTACCCAAGTTCCGTTTGGAGTTTCTGGAATTTTCACCCCTCCTGGATACAATGCTGCTGTCGGTTTCATCCCGATACCTTCCCAGGTCCCCTCCGGAGGGTCTTATCCGCCTTTTATTGGAGGATTTGGCTCGAGTGGCTCCAATCCTATTGGAGGCTCTACTCCATCATTCAATTCTGGTTATCAGATTCCCGTTGGAGGACAATATAACACTGGGGGGCAAACTCAATTTGGAGATCACAACCAAATTGGAACACAACCTGTGCTTGGAGGTTCTACCTCAGCTTATGGACAAAACATTCTAGGATCGTTAGCCCAGTATTGGAATCTTCTCATCCAGGGAAATCCACAATCATCTGGGGGGAAACAACCTCAAGTTTTCTCTTTCATACCCCCTAGTTCGGGCCAGTCATATCTCGGTTCTTCCAATCCCATTTGGGGTTCGAACGTTCAATCCAGTGTCCCTTTTTAGGGGAACATCCCTAATCAGTACAACCCTATGGGCTACATGCCTCCACATTCATGTCTGAATCTGTCAGGACCTTCACCTCACATGCAGAATGCTTACGGTCCTACAGGTATACCGATGGGACTTCCTCCCCAAAGTCACTAGTATCCTCATGTGAATAGATAGTTACCCTTTTTAGCCACTTTGGGTCTTCCTAACTTGTCTAGAATCTTGAATGACCCCATTCTGCATTCTCCCCATTGGCCCGTTATACCGGCCAAGCTACCATCCAACATTCCAAAATTTGATGGTAAACTGGGATAAGATCCAAACAACCATGTCATGACTTTTCACCTTTGGTGTTCGTCCAACTCTTTGATGGATGATTCCATTCGGTTACGACTCTTCTAACAAACTCTTATGGGTTCAGTTGCAAAGTGGTATATAGAATTACCACAAGGCTTCTTCACCGACTTTAATTCCCTAGCCATAGCTTTCCTCACACACTACCAGTTGCCAATCCATTATGAAACGGGAACCAAGATTTTAAGTTCCTTCAAGCAAAATAAGGCCACTCATATCTTCGATCACATTCATGAGTGGATGCGAAGATGATGTTTGATCAAACTCGATCTTCCTGATCAGTTATTGGCAGAATGGTTCACGAAATCCTTCGTGAATAAAATCTCTCATGGGATATCCATGGGTGGAGTTGTCACAGAAGAATAAGCGATCAGTCGCGCTCAGTACCTCGACCTCATTTATTCACAAACATGTACTCTTTACGATTTGCTCCCTGATGCACCTCGTCCTTCTACCACCACTACCTCAACTACCCCTGCTACTTCTCATGCGACTGATGGTGTGATTGGCACCTTCCATGATCAACCTCAATCTACACAAGCCTCTCCCACCAATCCCAAGTCTACTGCTTCTAATGTTCAAAATGCTCTGTCTCCTACTCCTTCTACCGACAAAACCTCTGAGGTGAACTCTGTTCAATCTACCCCTGCCAGGAAAAATAAATCTAAGAAAGGGAAGGGTAAGAATAAGGAGGATAAAAAAAACCTACAATCTGAGAAAGCCAAAACACAACCTGTTGATGATAAGGATAAGTACAAACCCCGATACCCTTGACTTATCTGTGGTGATAATCACTACATGAAAGATTGTCCAAGACGGGCCGAGGTTACTAAGTTCCTTCAAGGCACCGCGAAACCTCCCATACCTGTCGTTTTGTCCCAACCTTTCCCTTCCCAACAACAGGCCCAATTGGTCATTCACGACCAACCCTCTCCCTCCACTACTTCTTATGTACTTATGTGCACAGGTGATTCAAAAAAGAATGACGTTACACTTACCACTCGGGCCAAAGATTACTCTTCCTCAAAGGAGAAATTTGATGATACACGACCTCCGTTGGTTCAATAGTCTCCCTCAACTTCACCTCCCAACAATCCTCTTCATCTTGAACGACCGAGTCTTGATACAGTTCTTCGCCCTCCCCAAAAGGGTGTTGTTCGAAAGTCTACCTTCAACCCTCATGCACATACTGCTCAGAACTACAGTATTGTAGAAGATATGGCACAAGCACCTTCCACGATGTCAACTCTCAAAGTCTTTCAAAGTTTTCCCACTCAACAAAAGGCACTGTTAAAAGCTATTAGTGGAATTGACCCTAAGGATACGAATTTGATAATTTTTGACCTGGAGGATCCCGTTCCAAGGCTACCCCCTCAACTTGCATTTCAGATACAAGTTGTTCTCGCAGATAAGAACATTTATAGAACCGTTATTGACGAGGGTGACTTGACGTGCATAATGTCTGTTGTGTGTTGGAAAGACATTGGCTCTCCTCCCTTAATTGAATCACACAACACGCTCAAAGCCTTCAATGGCTCTGGCTTTAAACCCTACAATGTACTCCCCTCGTTGCCTATTACGTTAGAAGGAAAATCAGTCAATGTTGAAGTTGAGGTCTTTGATGCACCTCTTGATTACAACCTCTTACTTGGTCGTAGCTAGATTGATTCCATACGTGCAGTTGTATCTCCTCTTTTCCGTGTAGTGCGTTTTCCACACCAGGGAAAAGTTGTTACAGTAGACCAACTGCCTTTTTTAACTTTGATGCTCGTACTAGCAACGTACCCTTCATTTCAAAGACACCCCCTGGGTATGAGGATGTCGGTTTGGGTCTACTAAAAGATTCGTCTCTAATGGGTACTTCCCCGATCCCACCACCCGATGTTCCACCTCCTTTGGTTGCCTCGATCAACATGATTTCCACCTCCGTTCACGAAACCCCTGTGTCTTCTGACCCGTGGATAGTACCCGCACTTGGTGATTATCTTCACTATGGCGACCAGATGCCTTTAAGTCTGGTTGAATCCTCTTATCGAGCCATTCAATCGACAAACCCTTCCACTACCTCTCTTGGTGATTTATCTCCTGATCCTTTCCATGCTATTTTTCCTACGGACGAGATGATCATTTCGGTTATGTCCATGGAAGACACCCCATGGGATGATGGGCATCATTGTTCCATCCTTTTCCTGGAACAACACACCTTAGAGAGTTACCAACGGATCTCGACTTCGTCGACCGTTGTTGTCATCTCTTATGTTCCCGCGTCTACACACGATGTGTTATATGAAGGGAACTTGAGTAACATTTCACCCACCATCCCCCTCGACATATCCATTAAACCTGGAGTTGTCGAAAATGKTCACATCGGAGCTTCGTGTTCCACTGATGAGGTTGTCACATATAAATCCCTTTTTCAGGAGTTTCGTGACATCTTCRCATGGAGCTATGAAGAGATGCCAGGTATTGACCCTGATATTGTTGTACACGAAATTAAGACATACCCGGGCGCTAAACCCGTCCGGCAGAGACTCCGCCCGGTCCACCCTTCACTATCAAGATTGAGGTTGAAAAAATTCTTAAACATGGTTTTATTTATCCTGTGGCTTTAACTTATTGGGTATATGATCTAGTTCCGATTAACAAGAAACAAGGTACGATTCATGTTTGCGTTGATTATAGGGATATTAACAAAGCTTTTCCTAAGGATAACTTTCCCACCCCCTTCGTTGACCAGATCGTCGACGATTGCACAAGGAGTCAAATCTTCTCTTTGATGGACGGTTTCTCTGGATATAATCAAATTAACATCTTGCCCGCAGATCAACGCAAAACTGCTTTTATTTGTCCTTGGGGCACCTTCTCCTACCGAAAACTACCCTTCGGTTTAAAGAACATCGGTGCGACTTTTCAAGGTGCCATGTCTTATGATTTTCATGATATCAAGCACATTGTACAACCATATCTAGATGACCTAACGACGCATTCCATGCATCGTAGTGACCATCCGACACACCTTCGAGCCATTTTCCTTCATTGTCGGTTCTATCGTATACGCTTAAACCCACACAAATGTGTCTTCTATGTGGAGTCCGAACGACTTCTAGGCTTTATTGTTTAACGTCAAGGGATCAAGTTAGATCCTTTGAAGGTCGAGGCGATCCTCAATCTCCCTCCTCCTTCCTCACTTCGCCAACTTCAAAGTTTGCAGGGGAAGGCACACTTTTTACGTCATTTCATCCCAAACTACGTTGAGTTAACACTCAGATTTACTCGACTGCTGAAGAAAGGTTCCAAGTTCATATGGGATACCACTGCCAACAAAGCTTTTGAAGATTTGAAACTGACTTTAACCCATACCCCACTACTTTTCCCACCCGATTATAATCGAGATTATTTCCTTTACCTTGCCACTTCGGACTCTACCATTGCCATGGTTATAGTCCAAGAAGACGATTTACACGATGAACATGTCATCTATTATTTGAGTCGGAGTCTCACGACTACTGAAGCCAAATACTTACATATTAAAAAACTGGCCTTTGTAGCTGTTCAAGATGTCCAACGTTTCCGTCACTATATCCTATTACGCAGGACCACTGTAATTTCCGATTGCAACCCTATGAAACACATTCTTACACGCCAATTCCTAGGGGGCAAATAATCCAAATGGATAGTGATTCTCCAGGAGTTTGACTTAGAGTTCGAACACGCTAATTCTAAGAATTCCTTGGTGTTTTTCGAACTGGTATGTGACCTTCCCTGCATTGAGAAAAAAAATGTAGCAGAGGATTCTTTACCCGACGAATCCCTCTTTCTGATCAGTTCTGATGACCTTTGGTATGGGGATATCATTATTCATCTCCAGACTCAGACTTTTCAGACCGATTTGTCTAGCATTGACCGTCGTCGTATACGTTACCAAGCCCATCAGTATATTATCCTCGATGACACTCTTTATCGCCTTGGGGTTGACTCTGTTTTTCGACGATGTCTCACCTATGATGATGTTGAGAAAGCTTTGAACGACTGTCATTCTGGAGCATGTGGTGGTCATATGTACGGGTATGCTACTACCCAAAAGATCTTACGAGTAGGGTGTTTTTGGTCTTCTTTATTCAAATACTGTATTATTGCCGTCCAAAAATGCCATGCTTGTCAAACATACAACAACAAGATACGATCTCATCCCGCTCCTTTACACCATGTAGGTTCCCTTGGACCTTTCACAAAATGGGGCATTGATTTCATGACATGTAACCCTCACTCGGCCGAGGGACATGGATACATCATCGTAGCTGTGGATTATTTCACAAAATGGGCCGAGGCGATGCCTACATTCAATAATACCGGAAGAACTGCAGCCCTATTCATATTCAATTACATCATCACACGATTCAGAATCCCACAAGCTATCGTCACCGATCACGGTAACCATTTTCGAAATTTCATGATGTTCGAGCTTACCGAAAAATTGGGTCTTCGACATGAAAACTCAACCCCCTACTATCCATAGTCCAATGGCCAAGTTGAAGCAATAAACAAGGTTCTTATTAGCATGCTTCGACGGATAATAGGAATTCACAAGACAAGTTGGCACACGATGTTGTTTACAACATTGTTGGCCTATCAAACATCTGTGAAGTCTGCCACAGGATTTACACCTTTTCAGCTAGTGTATGGTATCGAAGTTGTTCTGCCGATTGAATGTGAGATACTGTCGTTGAAGCTAGTCATTGAACTTCTCCCCAACACCTCTACCGAAGAAGAACGTCTATTGTATCTGATGCGATTATACGAAACCCGCCGTGATGCCACCCTGGTAATTGAAACCCAGAAGAAACATGTGAAAGCCCAATACGACAAGCATGTTAAACAATGTGTTTTCTCCGAAGGTGATCTAGTTTTTCTCTATGAACAAGATCGTGATTTACTAGGGCCAGAAAATTTGAGGCTATGTGGCGCGGCCCTTATGTCGTTAAACGAGTGTTGGAGAAAGAAGCCTATGAGTTAGTTGATTATGATGGTATTCCTTTGAGTGAACCCAAAAATGGGCTTTACTTGAAGAAGTACTATGCCTAGGTTATCTTTGCATGAGTGCTTGTATTTTTACTGTATCATACTTTTGTGTGTTACTCTAGTTTTTTTTTTTTTGGTTTCAACCCTTAGTGGCTTGCCTTGCATTGTGCTTGGTTTCCAGATGTCGGTGTCTCTGCTACCCCACATTGGCTTCGCCAATGGCGCTAGCTGTAGTACTCAAAACTTAGTGTCTGTTGCTTGGGAAATCTATGGACCTGCGAATGAGTTAATCAGTTTACACGGTGTTTGCCTTGGTCGTGCAACTAATAACATCGCAGAATATAGCACAGTCATTGAATTGTTGACCGATGCTATTTCAATTGGAATCTATCACCTGGTTTTACGGATTGATTCACAGCTAGTAGTACTACAACTAAGTAATGTCTATGCTATCCAAAGTCCTATATTGTCACGGGTATATTTGCAAATTCGCCTCTTGGAATGATATTTTGATTATATTGAGTATCAACACATTCCTAGATGTCTAAATACATTAGCCGATGCATTAGCTAATTATGTGTTAGACAGACATTTGAGACATTTATAAATCCAATCACACATCACATGTTGTATATAAAGCAAAGTAAGCCGGTAGAAGCCTCATGTATATATATAACGATAAAATGTTTTACAAAAAGTGTTTTCCGTCCAAAAGACCAAAATATCAAATATGAAGCCCACGACTTCTACAAAATAGCATCATGGATGCTGCTCACAATAACATACTATTGCCTGTGCCACTCTGCGAAGTAATCGACTTAGTGAACCAGACACGCCCATGGTGTGGCCCTGATAATGCCTCAGAATCTCGTTGATCGAGATATCCAGGATGTTTGCTGTCAAACCCTCTAGATTCTGCTCGACCGCTTCATAATCATCAGCATCCCATCCTGCTACTACTGCTGCTTCCCCTCGCCTCTGAATGGGGGAAGTTCCCGGAGGCCGGTGTGGCCCTACATCTGCATGGTCAAAATGTTTGATTAGTCATTGGATAGAGAGCATATATAAAAACATCTTATATTCTAAAATCTTACAAAAAAACCTTAAAAAACAAAATGATTTTCTTACCTAGGTCCCCCCACTGAGAACCCTCAGGTAAAACCAAATCAGTATCATTGCAAAATTCCAGGCCGACATATGCGTAATCATCTATCATCAATATATGTGGCCTCAACCAGTCAAAGAATGTATCATTGTATTTAATAATGGGGCTACATGCCGAACCATGCGATCACACCACCGCTTCATTCACAGATCTCGTGGCGTTGGTATACCCCACTCTACTTGTAGGCATAAATGAGGGACTCTTTCTAGAAAGAAAGACACCAAAATGGATCCATACCTGAATTGCTTCAGGACCCCGTTCTTGCTTTTGGTCAACTGTGTCTTCATACTGCGAAGAAGACCATCACACCAGTTGAACACACGAGGTTCCGTGCATTCCACGACATACTGAAAATAACTTTGGAGGGCCATGTGCGGAGAAACACTTTTTGTCATGCACGCAATGGTAAAAATGATGGTCTGGAGGGTTAAATCCCAAACACCTCTGATGGATACCTTACCCGTGCGTCTCTCGGCCTCGGGTTCACAGTACCGACGGATGTATTCACTCATCGGTAGGCCACCACCTCGACCCCCTGTTAGGGTCACATGTGCTCCACGACATGATAACCCCGTCAAGAAGTAAATGTCTTCAATGTCCAAAGAAAGAATGTGGACACCTACATGAAACACCTGTTGGTCTACGTCCCACATGTGGACTGGGTATTCTAGTAACCTAAGTTGGGATCTCATGCCTTGGATTTTTTTTTTTTTAACAATCTGCACTGTCGAAGGGCATTGACGGTGCCTGGATCATTTAAGGCCATGAAGTCATCATCCTCGTGTTCCCGTTCTCTGCATTCCAACATTTTGGAAATCAAATACCTGGATGGATACGAGGAAAGGGAGTTAGCATCTTCAATCATTGATTTTGAAATTCTTTTTTGGGAAAACGCATGCACAATTTTTGGGTTTTCAGCTGCCGTAGACAAGTTTTTAGTACAGTGCGGAGTTTCCACAGGTGAGACATAGGGCACCTGCGGAAATCATTGATTTCCGCAGGTCCCGATACTAGTCACCTGCGGCGGCCCCAACACGAGCCTACCGGCCCAAAAACCCATCCAAAAACTACCTTTAAACCAAAATAAATGAATTTCAATCCATTGAAAAAGAAGAGGATGACGAGCTTACCGTGTTGACGGAGACCATTTGTTGAATGATCACCTATGCTCCCTGTAATCGACAGCCGAAATATGAGGTAAAAACAGGGTTTCTAGACAAGTTTTGAATGAAATGCAAATGAAATAGCAATAAGAGGTCTTACCCCCTTTTTTTTTATTTTTTGCTTTTTCTTACAATATTTTATATTATTTCAATGGATTTTATCATAACCTAATGTTCTAATGGTCATGTGAGTCTGTTGTTTCTCGCAGATGTGAAGACTAGGGCCCTGAACAATGTCGTATGGATGTTTTTTCTTGATTCACTTTTTTGTTTGTTACACATATCAATACTTTTTAGGGTTTTTTAGAAAAACCTCGAGCCTAGTCTTTTTCGTTCTCGTGCTCGAAAATCGATGAGAACGCAACCGAGTATACTTTTGTCATTTTTTCGTACTCGTTATGGGAACACGAAAAGTGAAACCTATGGAGTATCCTTTAAGCTCTTTTCACACTCCATAAAAATGAAAAGATTGCCGAGCGACCTTGTTCTTTTCACGCTCGTAAAAGTATTTGAAGAAAACATTCGATGGGCGATAGTTTATCACTTTTTCGGTCTCGTCGGATTACTTTACGAAAAAGGAACCGAGAGAGTTCTCTTTAATGTGTTTTTCAGACTCTATAAATATGAAAAACCCCCGAGTTTCTTTATCTTTGGACTCATTAAAAAAACATCGACAGATCTGCATGGGACCGAACCACTCCTTCTTAGGGTTCGTTAAACATACTCCGAGGGACTCATCCGAAGGATGAGCCTACACCAACAAGCATATGTTATCCTCCTCAAGCTTGCATAAAAATAAAGAGGTACTCGCCGGAAATGGTGGGGGAAAATTTGGGAAAGAAATGTGTCTATGTACCCATGTTAGTGGCAGTACTAGTCGCTCTTGAACATGACACCCCCCTTCATCATTTGAATTCGCGTTGGGAAATCCATTTGTCTCTCGTCTGGCCCTCTGTAAGTCCATATATTGGGTCGTTTTTTGAGTCAATGTTTCCAATACCATTATCGTGTCGTTCATATGTTCAAGAGAAGTCCAAACAAGCCCCCTATCGAGTCGGCCATCTGCAATTGTTAACTCTTACCATGTCGGCCTTCCCTGTGTCAATTTCAAATTATTTTCATACGTTGATCTACCCTAAATCTGTTACTTATTTCGTGTCACTGATGGGGGATACATCAAGGCCCTCCTGTGGCGAGTCTTTTTCCGTCAACTTCAACTCATCATCTGGAAACAAGACTTAGAAATCGTTTAGTACCTTAGAGCCTGCATGCCTCAATGGAATGTTTCTTCACTTTCGACAGTGAATTCACATCATTGGTCCCTGATCGAGAGATTTCAACCAGTGTTCGAATTCATCTCATTTATTCACATTTGTTGGATTGTACTAAGGTACCTTGGGAGTCATTAACATCAATGGTGATTTCCCTCACACTTGTTAACGGTTTTCATCAATGACCGGTAATCAAATGGTTTCTACCATGTTCGACTTCAACACTTGTAATCACATGGTTAGATTCGTACTTACGGACGACGGGGTTGAAGACCCTGGATCTCATCATTTTCATCCAGGTTGCGATGGAGTATTTATGATTTGTATTTGACACACAGATCCATTTTGTATGTCCCATGGCTGTGTCTGAACTTAAGCTTTCTAATGCATAGATCCACAGTGTATTTCCGGTGGCTATGTAGAATCTTGACGACATGGATCCACGGTGTATAATTGGTGGCCATGAGTTAAATCACTTGTAGTCTGAGCATGGGAATTCCTACCTCATAAATGGTATAATTTTATGCAGATGTTTGATTGTTTGCAGGTTCCCAATTGGTGTGCTCCTTGTTCCCAACACACACACGCATTTTACAAAGTATTTCGACTGTCACGAGTTCCACCCTCATACTTTGGGGGTATTCTGTTACACATTATTTTGATCACTCTGATGATAACCCTACAGGCATGTGTTGAGGCTCTCAAAATAATCTTTTACATGAGAAAAATGACTAAATTCTTCCCTTGCAAGGCATATTTTTAGAATGCCTCCGTAGGCAGACAATGGTACACAGTGCAAAAATCCTTGATTTCCGTAGGCTGCTCTATTCCTGTCTCATGGGATTTTTGCATCCTGCTATATAGGTAGGGTGCGGCGACGTTTGAAGCTAATGAAAGGAAGAAGTTTCACGAAGTTTCTAGAAGGAGAATATTCTAGAAAGTGAGGTGGCGTCCGTATGGTTGTGATCTTATTGACTTCTCTGATTTGGTGGGATCATCCTCATCCTTGTAAACCACTTCACCTTCTCCTATATAATGATGGATTTCTCATGGAAAAGGTTAAGCAAGATTGAGCAAAGAATTGCTGAAAGAATAGGTTGAAGGGTGTGTGAAGGATCCTATTACAACTGATGCTTGAGGCCTCCATTTTTCCATCAAGCTTTTGTGGACCATCTTCATACAAATTCGAAGCAAGTGTATGTGTGTGTTGGAACAAAAGACCACTGAAA
>SNQJ01S0218601.1:15296-30013 GCA_010110895.2 Picea sitchensis
AAAAAGTGTCGCAAGGTAGTATCTCATACTACAAAATTCATCTTCTCCACAATCTGTTCAAAGGGTGAACAGAAGGATACTGCAGCCACCACAACTTCGGCCAAAACACCTTCTATCCAACATAAGCAGGTCGACAAGGTTGCAGCAAAGCACGAAGATTCCTTATGCACACAGTCATCTAAAATAGCCAGACTGGTTAAAAAAGGTCCAAACCTTCCAGCCACAGGTTCGTGACAGATTTCCACAAACCAAGCAGCGCGACTTCTCCAGCAAGACAAGCAGCTCACCAAGATGCAGATTCAACAAATGCTTTTCCCTCTCCCCCGGGAACTCAACGCAATGGAGACCATTGCTTCCTAAGGAGGGAGGATTGATCTAGGTGGATATCGGTGGCCACCCACCTTTTTCAAATGGCTCAAAACAATTTTCTGGCCATTTTGACAATTACTATTTTTAGCAGGTTTTAACTTCCGGGGCCATTTTGAGGGCCTAAATGAAGGTTTTTCGAGATCAAGGTTCTCAATGATAGCCAAAGGCAGATTGAGCCCCCAAAATGAATCTCCTCGATGACCATACCTTTTCCAAAAGGATGTCTTGCTAGTATCTTCTTCTTTGATTCTCACTTAATGATAACCTAATATTGGGTCAAACTTGGAAAATATCTTTGCTCCCTCCAACTAATAAAAAAAATCATCAATCCTTGGCAAAGGATACTTGTTCATTACTGTATCCTTATTCAACTATTTGAAGTCAATACATAACCTCAAAGTTCCTTTTTCTTTACAAAAACTACTAGGGCACCTCAAGGCAAAACACTTGGGCGTATGCAACCTTTCTTCAACAAATATTCTAGCCGCATCTGCAACTCTTTCAGCTCTAGTGTGCTCATTCTATATAGAGTTTTGGACACTGGGACAACTCCAGGTATCAAGTCAATAAATAATTCAATGTCTCTCTTGGGTGGCAATCATAACATTTCCCCAAACACTTCTTCATACTCCTTCAAACTTAAATAGTATTCAGTATTTTGCTCCTTATCCTTGGTTGGTTTCTCCATATGTGTTGCATATATCTCACATCCTTTTCTAAAAATTCTTTTCAACTGCAATGATGAGATCTCTCTAACAAATATAGGCCTTGGAATAAGTTGAATTGTTCTTGAATTCCCTTCCTCATTGAGACATGTGAAATCCTTGTTGTAGCAATCTAGGATAACATGATGTTTGTCCAACCAATCCATACCAATCAAACAATCATACGACTCAAGCGGTATGATGTTCAAATCTACCTTAATGCTGACTCAAATCATGTTCACTAGGACCAACTCATTGATTCTTCTCTTGGTTCTAGTGGATAACTGAACCAACCAAGGCTTCTCATGCTTACATCTCTTCAATTTAAATATGTCAACCATATTAGGATCTATATAGGTATGACTAGCTCCAGAATCAATCAAAATAACTATGGGTTGATTATCAATCCTACCTTCCACCTCATTCATGTGGGATTGATAGTCTACTTGTCTATTGTCCAAGGATGCATAAATCCTTGGCACACTCCTACCAATGTATTCCACTGTATCAACTTCTTGAATGTTATGTATATTCCTTGTCCTATCTCCCTTACGAGGATAATATTTATACATGTGGTCTCCCTCACATCCCGAACATTTTATAAGCTATCGTCTTGGCCTTTTCTTCAAGGAATCGATCGCTTGAGGCTCATGTTGTACTTGTTTCCCTTGCCTATATGACCATGAACTGTTCCTAAAGAAAGGTGGCTTGAATCCTTTCCTCCTCTGATCCATCTTGCCTTTCTTTCTATCATCCCAAGATTTTTGAAAAGCAGGCCTTTCCTCACCCTAGTCATACAAATACTTAAATTTTCTAATGTCTTCCTCCAAATTCTTGTGCTCATCAAATTGAATTTTATCCTTGTGGAATTATGGCAAGCCGTTCAAGAACCTTTGAAGTTTAACCTTCTCATCCATGATGAAATCCACATACCTCATAAGATTCAAGAATTTCTTCTCTCTTCCATGGTCATGTTTCCTAATTTAATCTCAAAGAATTCTTGCATTTTATTGTCATAAGATTGATTTGACAAGTACTGCTACTAACAATCTTCTTAAAATGCTTCCAAGTGATTCTATTTTCATCAATATTCTTGACCTTCTTCAGCTGTTCCCACCACATGAAAGCTTTCCCCTGCAAATGATATATGACAATTATTGCTTCCATATTTGATGAATAATTGTGCAATTGAAAATATTTTCTTATCCCAACAACCAAGCTTTAACTTCTTCACCCTTTCTATGCTCTCCATCAAATGTGCGTAGCTTAAGCCTCCTTAGCTCTCCTTGCAAACTATCTAACTCGAGCCTTCTCCTTTGATGTCTGACTAGGGACCTACTTGGATTTCTCTCTAATTCTGGAAATGCGATTGCTCTTTTAGTTGAATGTTTGCAGTTGCTCTTCTCAAGTTATCAAGAGTACGGATGCACTAAACCAGATTCTAATTCTTTAAACACATTCTCATCCGAAACAACTTTCTAACGATTATACCCATGCCTCATTCTGAGTTATGAGTGAAAAGTTACAACTTTTTGAATTTTTCTATCTCCACTCAATTTTGCCCTGTTCTCACTGGTGCAATCTAACCGAGAGACCATTTTTTGCCACCTCTAGTAGGAAATCTGTCAAAAACCAGAAAAAATTATATTGGGTGCATATATAATTTTTACTTGTGAATACAAAACAACTTTCAGATTCAGAATATGACGCTCCAGTGAAATTCTGTATAAATATGGAATTGTCAACTTTGTTATTTTTACATTTTATCCAGACTTGGAATTTTTAGAAAAACTTGTTATCTCCCAAACGAAGAAAAAATTCCTCAAGGCAAAGTTGTCTGGATCGTTGAGAAGGTAAAATGTTGAGTAAATAAAATTGTCCAAATTTTTGATCTGAGGTCCCTTTTCCTCCTTCGAAGATTTCAAAAAT
The DNA here is from genome assembly GCA_010110895.2 of Picea sitchensis. Classification (NCBI taxonomy): domain Eukaryota; kingdom Viridiplantae; phylum Streptophyta; class Pinopsida; order Pinales; family Pinaceae; genus Picea; species Picea sitchensis. The sequence continues at coordinate 18,299 of SNQJ01S0218601.1, forward strand.
CCCCCAAAAGTGTCTAGGAATAGTGGTTTTGGCTTATTTTTCTGTCTCCATTCAAACTCCTTGGAATTTAGCCAAAATCTCCATTGGGTATTTTCATATTTACTTTTTTTGTACTCACTATAAAAAATTCATCAATAACATGACCTTTGTCAAAGAGTAGCACCTTGTTATTAAAAAATGATTAATTTGCATTTTCTGGAAAATTTAATTAGAAATGACCAATGGTCCTCATTGGAACTTTTGTAGGCTTTCTCATTACAAACATACCTTTTAAATTTCATCTACTTCTAAGTTTTTATGCTCATGTTATGGACAAAACAAGTTTTTGGATCCAGACTTGTTTAATACCATCATCCTTTGACATGACAATCTTGATGATGTGTCATGACACATGGCTACTGATGTCCACTTGTCATCCCTTGATTTGGCCATGTCATCATCCTCTTTTCCCTTCATCGATGATCAATTTATTTCTTCCATCGACGACTCGAAGATTTCTCCTATCGTCGGTCACTAAATTCATTCTATTGGTGGTCGTCAAAATCCTTCTATCTATGAACCTTGAAATCCTTCTTTCGACAAAATAAAAAAATCCTTCCTTTGATGGTCGAAAAAATCCTTCTTTTGACGGACTGAAAAATCCTTGCTTCAATTGTTCAAAAAATCCTTCTTTCAACTGTCTAAAAAATCCTTCCTTCAACTTTCTGAAAAATCCTTCTTTCGACAATCCGAAAAATCCTTCTCTATCAGTGACCTACAAAATACACTCCAACAACCTCCAAAATGGTTTCTTCGACGGATTGAAAATTTTATCTTTTCGGTGAACTCCAAAATTCTTCTCCATCGACAACTTGCAAAATGCACTTCGACAACCTCCAAAATGGTTTCTTTGAAAAATCCCAAAAAACCTCATTTTTTAGTGAACTCCGAAAAACTTTCATCGGCAACCTACAAAATGCATTTCAACAACCTCCAAAATGGTTTCTTTGGCAAACTTGAAAAAGCCTCATTTTTCGATGAACTCAAAAAAATTCCATCAACAACCTTGGAAAAACTTCATTTATTTTTCAACGAACTTCGAAAAACCTCTTTTTTGGCAAACTCCCAAAAACCTCTTTTTTGGAGAACTCTGAAAAATCTCCATCGACGAACTTGGAAAAACTTCATTTCCTTTTTGGCAATTTTTGGAAATCCTCTTTTTCGGCGAACTCCAAAAAACTTCCATCAACGAACTTGGAAAAACTTCATTTCTTTTTCGACAAACTCCAAAAAATCTCCATCGGTGAACTTGGAAAAACTTAGAACTTTTTTTTGACCAAATTCGCGATGGTTCTCGACCATTGATTTCAAGATCAAATGTGATCTCAGTCATTGATTCACCAAACTTCACTGAACTCCAAATTCTTCTTCGACAATCTTGAAAATTCTTAGAAGTTTTTGTCCAAATCTAAGAAGAATTTGGACCATTGATCTTAAGATCAACGTGAATTCAGCCGTCGATTTCACTAAGCTTCATGACTACCACGAAAACATGAAATTCGACCTCCTAGGACAAATATTAAGTTTACAACTTACAAACTAATGTGATTAATCATCCCTTTCATGGTTTTGAGGGAAATTCAACCTGAAATTGCTAAAACATTTGGCAATTTCTCTCTAATTTTATTGTTTTCCCCAAATTTAATGTAGAGTAAAAAAATTTGCAACTACGGATTTATTGAATTTGTGTTGATCTTTGGCCCATACCAGTCCAGTGTTGAACCAAAAGCTTTGATTTCAATCTGCAACGTTCTCAACTTCCTGGTTGGGCAACATTACTACTAAATCAACTAACATATCGATACAAATGCAGAAAATAATGTGCAACATGACATACATGGTCATGCAACATTCAAATGTAGAAAATATTATCAATAATTTTTAATTTGTGAATGCATATGATTTAAACATGCACGATAGCAATTAAACACACACAACATCATTCATCCATACAAAATACAGAGTAAGTGCGACATTCAATCATAGTATTAAAATTGTAGATGATACAGTGATCAAAACACTTATTTTTGAAAACCATTTTATACAACTGATTGCAGACGACAGATGTTCCACCCAACCGTAGGCTTTGTTGCACCAATTCTATTTGCAACAAGCCACCCTTGAGTTGGGGCTACGAGTCCACAAGGACAAACATGCTCCTATGGGTGTCTATAGTCCACTCTAACAACTCAAAACTCATTAAAACATAGTGACATGACTTCTACAACTATTCCAACTGCCTATCTCTCTTCCCCATTGGTCTGCACAACCCAAGGGATGAGATTTACTTCTCTGCACTGCATTCCCTCGGGCAATATCCATCCTCTCTAGGGATCCAACATACATCGATGAAGAATCTCTTAGCTGGGGGCTCTAGGAATTCCACTTGCAGCAAGAGTGCTCACACATTATTTCCAAATGCTCTTTAAGTGATTTCTTAGCAGAAAAATCACTTACAAGCATGGCAACCCCATTCTTAGCATAATTACCAACTTTGGAAAATTGCCTTCAATACCTACCATGACTACCCACTCTTTCCTAACACTCAACTCTATTTTTCCTTTCTTCTTGCTAACTATAAGAATTGCTCTCCCCTCTACTCAAATTTCCTTCTTTTCCCATGCTTGCTTGACTCTCACTCTTCCCCCAAGGATGATTACACTCAACCTATGTTGTCATTACTGAGTGGGTTGACTTCCTCACCCAACCTCTTACGTGAATTCGGTGATTGAGTGCTTAATAAGTCAAAGAAATAAATAACTAAATGACAAACTGATTTGTGAAGGTGGCTTAAGACTCAAGGCATATGAAAGCCTCTTAAAACCCCCATTAAGCCCCCTCTCTCGTGGAATCATAACCCCCCATTACTCTGGTCCTTACCCATCTATAGTCAACGATGTATTTCATTTTATTATTTTCAATGTACAATGTTTACATATTACATTGTTTGGTCCTTGACCATTCATAATATTTACAAATATACAATGCTACATTGGGGATCAAAATTGGGGTGTTACATCCAGGACAATCCATGTTTAAAACTTCAATGAAAGCATGTCCAAGTCACAAGTAGGCTAGTAACTATTTCTATATACATTTATCTCAATGTTTATTCTCTTCAATAGGTGTGAATGATGTGCCACACCATTGTTAAAAGCAAAACACGTGGCAATTGCAACTCTTCATTTACATAGTCGCTTCCTTGTTATCACTCAACACTCTCCATATTCATGCATTCTAAAGCATATTTCTATAGTGAGAGTAATCTTCCCTTAGCCACTTCTGTAATTCTCTCTAGGATGCCTTTAGGTTCTATTGATCTAATAGAATTGATGTGAATTGCTTGTAAGAACAGGTTGGATTCTTATTGTTGAGCTTGTCATTATAGCTCTTCATTTCTCGTAATTAGAGATTCTACCTGTGGTTAGAGCGGGTAATTGTTGTGTGCCTATATAGGATGAGTGCACCAACATGTGGAACATGCCTTTTTCCATTGAGAGGGTGTCTTGGGCTATGAATGTAGGGTGGAAAGCACCAAATCAATCAATCACAACACCAACGCACAATGTAGTTGTTTTCTCCATCAAAGCTTCACCCCAGTGCCTGGTAGCTGCTTCTATCCAAGTAGTTAATTTACAGGTAAGCAGGGATGGTGCGATAGTGGTCAGAGAGCTTTGCAAAATTTTGGTTCATCTAGTCAAGTGCAATGGAGGCAGTAGAATGAGGTCATGGAAAGTGCATTGAAGTTCGTGTAGAATGAGGTCATGACAAGAGCAACTAACACTATGTAGAGGTTGTGAAGAAGGTTCTAACATGTGTAGTTAACACAATGCACTTGTAATGTTTACATCAAATGTAATGCATAATTTCATCCAAACTTAGGTGATCCATAGAACTTAGGCAATGAATAAATTTGAAGGAGTGAAAAAAATATAAATTCAAACCAATGTTAGAATGGATTTTAACATTAATTCACTTTAGAACTGTGAGTGTCAAGAAACTCTATAATTCTCATGTGAAACTTAGGCTTTCATGTAAATAAATCCCATTGCATATTAACTCACCTCGATATGAGGCCAAATAAGAGAGATAATTGGTTGATTGGTTGACAAAAAAAACTTTGTATATTTGCTTCATTGAAAAAAAAAGTTCTTCATATTTTTCAATTAAAACTATTATCCTAAGTTTTAACTCAAAAATATACAAAATGCTTTTGCTACACCAATCATATACTTCTCTATCACAAAACACTTTTGCTACACTAGTCAACAACTTCTCCCCCTTATTTGGCCTCATATTGGGATGAGTTAATATACATTAGTTTCCATGAAATCCTAAGGTTCAACTAAAGATTATATATTCCATTAACACTAAAAATTATGAAGTGGACTAATGGTACAAGTCACTTCAGTGTTAATTTGACATTCCATTATTTCCACTGACTGATATCTATATCGCATCACCCTCACCATTGTCCTTGCCACAATTCCTAATGGCTTAGCTGTAATGGCCCAAATCGCTTGTTTAGTAAATTGCCAATATTTACTACTACATGCACATGTGTATATATATATTTTTAATGAATGAATGATGAATGTTGGATGGAAGAACAATTTTTCCATGAGTGAGAAGCTGTCACTAGGATTGTATGAGACTAGATCGAGCCTAGATGTCCCATGGGACAATTTTATTCCCCCAGAAATGGCTCCCACCTTCAAACCCTCCCCCTAAGGTTTGAACCTGTGACCTAATGAGGACTAAACCCTAGAAAAACCAATTGATCTATGGTGACATGTGCATATCATATCATAAAATCAAGTAGTTGGGCTACTAAATCATAAATTGAAAAAAGTATTTACAAATTCCCCTGAACAATAATATTTTCCCGTAAAATTTTTCCACAGAGCATCGGTCTATTTTCAAGTTTCAACCATATAAGCAAATAAATAATAAATATCTTAAACAATGACAAAGATTTAGAATTCCACATTCTACAAGATTTTCCCTATCATAATATGATAGGAAATAAATCTGAATCTGGTACTGTTTAGCTCACTGGCGGTTTCAGGTTATGAAAACAGTTTCGCTCATTCAACCATAGAATTATCTTTAGTCAATCTCTTATGTAAGATTAAACAAAAATGCAACTGAACATGTAACGTTCACAGATCATCTCTCCCTGGATATCTAGGAAAGAGGATGGGATATATTATCTTTTCTAGACCAGTTGCAAAGAGAACATACGTTCAAACCCTAGGTCAAATTTTATAGTTTCTAGTTTCATATTGATGCAGATCCAAATATCAATCATAAGGTTTTTTTCGCAAGTTTCTAGTATTCTTCTTACAATGATTTCATATAGCTATTTAGTTTAAATAATAATAATGGTTTGTTTGTGAATGCATCGATCACTGCATGACGGATTGGTCCCAGCCCATCTTTTGCCATGTTCGGAAGCTAAAATTGGCGGAATTCAATTCTCAAGGATGATTTGAGAAGTTTAGTTGATACCCTAAGTCACTATGGGTACCATCGTCATGAATAAGAACTAAGAGAAGGCAGAAGGATCTTCATTTCTTGGCGTCAACACTTATGATGGATTAAGGTGGGTCACTGCATTTGCAGAGCTTGGCGTCAACCAAATTTATAGTGATAACAACACTCTTTAAGGATTGATGTCAATTTAGAAATTGTATGAATTTCAATGAACATAGGGCAATACTTACAACATCAAAATAAAGACTTATTGTCCTCTCCACTGTGCTCTGCTCTGTAGGTTTTCTAGTATGGCTTGTCTGAATATTGAGTCATCTTGAAAGCCCCGACTATGAGGTCAAGGTCATGTAAATTAATAGAAGCATTTGTGTCAAAATTCTAGTGATGACTAACACTTCAGTGATTAATCTTTTCCCCGTAAATCCGTTCATTCCTTGAAAAACGTTTTCCTCAGCTTGGAAAAACATGGGTAGATGCCATAACAACACTGGCATGCCCCTCTTTTGGGGCTGTAGATATGATTTCTCCGGTTTGATATTACATTAAGTTAAAGTTTTGATCGATTAACACAGTGAACAACCTGCAATACTTTGAAATCTGTGCAGATCTTCCATGGGAAAAGGCTCATAGAAACATTGCCATGTCGTCTCTTTTGGGGCCGTAGAGCTGATTTCTCCTATTTGACATTGCTCAAACATTGCATTAAGTTAAAATTGTGGTCTACAGACGAAGGAACTGTTGAACAACTTGCAATACCTCAGTTGAATACCTTGGAATACTTTGGAATTTGCATAGATCTTCCATGGGAAAAAGCTGCAGGAGGCTCAATGTCCACAAATTTTTATAGTAAGTAGTATTTTTCTATACACTTAATATTTATTTCTTATTATGTCTTGCTGAAGAGGGCGAGAGCGACCAATATTCATGTAGATCCTATTATTGTGTAAGACTAATCGATTCAATAACTTATATTGTTTGGCATGTGTTTTATCATCTTTATCAATGCAACTATCACATCAAAGAACAACCCAAATTACCTAGATGAATATATCTTCAGCCTTTAGAAATCAGTGAATGTAAATATGATATACAGATCACAGAAACATGTGAGAATCCATTGGTGGATTGATGACCATAAGCCACAACATAATGATGGAATATATACACACTACCTTCGACAAGTATAAAAAGACTTATGACTAGAAATATTAAAGACAATACCATATATACAAGTTGGATATGGAGGCGAACTAGCTAGAGATGGAACGATATAGTAAAGAGAGATACAAATCCATATAGACAAGACAAAACGATGAATAATTGCATAATCTAGTGTAACGTACCCAACTCCCCAAGTTGGGCCATATTACTACTAAATCGACTAACATATCAATTCAAATGAGGAAATACGTGCAACATGACAGACATGCTCATGCTATTATAAATAATTTTATGTTCATGAATGTATACGATTTAAACATGCATGGTAGCAATTGAACACACACAACAACATTCATACATACAAAATAGAGTAAATGTGGCATTCAATCATAACATTAAAATCATAGATGACATAATGATCAAAACACTTATCTTTTAAAAACATTTTACACAACTAGATGCCAACGACGGACGTTCCACCTAACCATAGGCTTTGTTTCATAGATTCTCTCAACAACAAGCCACCCTAGAGATGAGGCTATGAGTCCACAAGGACGAACATGCTCCTACGAGTGTCTATAATCTATTGTAACTGCTCAAAACTCGTGAAAACACAATGACATGACTCTTATAGCCATTCCAACTGCCCATCTCTCTTCTCCATCAATATACACAACCCAAGGGATGAGATTTCCTTCTTTGCACCATAGTCCCTCAAACATTTCCATCCCCTCCAGAGCTGTAGCACAAACTAGGCAATAATCTCTTAGATGGGGATCCAAAAAATCTAGTTGCAACAAGAGTTCTCACATAGAATTTCCAAATGCTCTTTAGGTGATTTCTTAGTAGAAAAATCACTTACAAGCATGGTAGCTCCATTCTCAACATAATTACCAACGTTAGCAACATGTCTTCAATACCCACTTTGGCTTCCCACTCTTTCCCAACACTCAACTCTGTTTTTCCTTTCTTCTTGCTAACTGAAAAAATTGTTCTCCCATCTACTCAAATTTCCTTCTTTTCCCATGCCTGCTTGATTCTCACTCTTCCCCCAAAAATGATTACACTCAACCAATGTTGTCATAACTGAGTGGGTTGACTTCCTCATCAAACCTATTACATGAATTCAATGATCAAGTGCTTAATAAGTAAAAGAAATAAATAGCTAAATGACAGTTTGATTTACGAAAACCTCTTAAAACCCCCATCAAGTCCCATCTATTGTGGAATCATATCCCCCCATTACTTTGGTCCTCACCCTTCTACAGTCGGTGGTGTATTTCAGTTTATTATTTTTAATGTACAATGTTTTCATATTACATCACTTGACCCTCGACCATTCATAATATTTACAAATATACATTGCTACACTGGGGATCAAAACTAGGGTGTTACAATCCTCTCCCCCTACAATTTGAACTATCCTTAGTTCACATCACCATATAGGTGTACATGTGAACATATATAGATTATTACATTACAATACTCATTAATTTCATGGTTTAATGACTCATATAGAAATTCCAACCAACAATCTATCATTCCCCTTCAGCCTACACAACCCAGGGAAGTGTAACCCCTTCTCTGCACCGCAGTACATCAAGCTATCCCACTTCCCTTCTAGGGCTCCAACATAGACTCAACATTAAGTCTCAGAGTTGTGGATCTAGGAACTCTAGCTGCACCAAAATGGAGTCTTCGTACACTTATGTACATATGTGCATAAAGATCCCCTCAAAATTTGCAAAAATATGCATGTACTCTTCTCACATGGTCGCCTCGTGCTCCCATGTGGCATCTTCAGGACTGTAGTAGGTCCACTAGACCTTTACCAGGACAATGGCTTGGTTCCTACATACTTTCACTTTCTGGTCTAGGATACACATTGACTCCACCCGAAAGTTCCCTTCGCGCTCCACCTAGATCACAATCCAATCAATCATGTGGTTAGGATAATGCACATACTTCTTCAATAAAGACACATGAAACACATTATGAACTCTCATGGATTTAGGCAATGCAAGCATGTATGGAACTAGGCTTATCCTCTCTAGAACTTCAAATGGCTTACAATATCTTGCTGCCATCTTTGGGCAACTTCCCAATTTCAATGAGCTCCTATTTTCCTTTATTTTCAGAAACACATGCTCGCCCACTCTAAATTTCCCATGTGTCTTACCTTTGTTCGCATAGATTTTCTGTCTATCATGTGGAATATTTAAATTTTACTTTATTTTTACCATTTGATGTTCCATTTCTCTTAGCAATTCTGACCTAATAACAACTATGTTTGTTGGGTTATCCTAGCTTACTAGCATGTTGCATTTTCTACCATACAAGGCTTCAAACATGCTCATCTTTAGTGATGCTTGATACCCGTTGTTGTAAGCAAACTCCACGAAATCAAGGTAGTCTTCCCACCTACAAGGTTGATCCATTACATACATTCTTAGCATATCTTCAATTATTTGGTTGATCCTCTTTGTCCGCCCATCTGATTCTGGATGATATGTTATGTTGAAATTCAGATGTGTCCCAAATCCTTTGAACAACCCTTTCCAAAAATTGGAAGTGAACTTGGAATCTCTATTGGACACTATTTCCTTAGGCACACCATGTAGCCTAGCAATTTCCTTCATCTAAAGTTATGCGATGTTGGCTGCCTTATGCATCATCTTAACTGGTATAAAATGTGCAACCCTCACAAGCTTGTCCACCATTATAATGATGGAATCATGTTGCCTTGCTATTCTGGGAAAATTGGTAATGAAATCTATGGTAACAATCTCCCATTTCCATTCAAGAATGAGCAATGGTTGTAGCAATCCCACTAGATGCCTATGCTCAGCCTTTACCCTTTGAAATTCCATGCATCTAGCAATAAAATCAACTACATCTTTCTTCATATCGAGCCAAAAGTATTGGCTTCTTATAGTTGAAATTGTTTTATGATACTCTGGATGTCCAACGCATGGCACATTGTGCATCTCTTTTAAAACTGAATTTCTCAACTCCTAAAAATTAAGAACATAAACTTTGTTCTTACATAAGAGGATTCCATCCGCTTCTAACCTGTAATTTTCAAATTTCAACTATACATAATCCTACTGTAAGATTTCTTTGACTTGCACATAATGTTGGTCTACTGTTACAATTTCTAAAATTATGTTTTTCAGATTTGAACTGTACATACTAATGGTCGTAGCATGCATTTCATGCACCCTTATGATGAGTGCATCAACCACTTTATTCTCTTTCCTTTTAATGTGATTTATATCAAAATCATACTCACTGAGGAATTCCAACCATCTAACTTGTCTAATATTTAATGTTGGTTGTCCAAACAAATACTTCAAACCACTATGGTCTATCCTCGACTCAAATTTACTGCCCATGAGATAATGCCTCCACATTTTCATCGCATGAACAATAACTGCCAATTCCAAGTCATGTGTGGCATAGTTCTTCCCATGCTCCTTCAACTTTCTTGACTCATAGCAACTTGCCAAATTTGGGTAAAGATTCCACCGAGCCCTTCTTTACATGCAATTGTGCACACAAAAAAATCCTTAATTGGATCTCTAACCTTTAAGATAGGTGCATAGGTTAATAAATCTTTCAAGTGCTAGAAACTTTCTTCACACTTGGTACTCCATTCAAATTTTATTCCTTTCTTTTGCAAGGAAGTGATTGGGTGTGAAATCTAGGAGAAACTTGCAATGAATCCCTTGTAGTAACCATCCTGACCCATAAATGATCTAACCTCTGAAACATTCTTTGGTGTTGGGAAACCTCTAATTGCTTCAATCTTTTCTAGATTCACTGCTATGTCATTCGTTGAGACAATGTGGCCCAAATAATAAACACACTTTTCGTAAAAAGTGTACTTACTCAACTTGGCATACAATTGGTGTTCTTTCAACACTTGTAGCACCATCCTCAAATGTTTCTCATGCTCCTACTATGTCTTGGAATATATAAGAATATAATCCAAGAAGATAATGACAAATTTGTATAGGTAATCTCTAAACACTCCATTCATTAGACACATAAGATTAGATAGTGCATTGGTCAACCCAAATGGCACCACTACAAACTCATAATGACCAAACCTTGTCCGAAAGGATGTCTTGCTAGTATCTTCTTCTCTGATTCTCACTTGATGATAACCTAATATTGGGTCAATCTTGGAAAATATCTTTGCTCCCTCTACCTGATAAAAAAAGTCATCAATCCTTGGAAAATAATACTTGTTCTTTACTGTAACTTTATTCAACTATTTGAAGTCAATACATCACCTTAGAGTTCCATCCTTTTTCTTCACAAAGGGCACCCAAGAAAAAACACTTGGGCGTATGCAACGCTTTTTCAACAAATATTATAGTTGCATATGCAACTCTTTCAACTCTGGTGTGCTCATTCTATACAAAGTTTGGGACACTGGCACAATTCCAGGAATCAAGTCAATAGAGAATTCAATGTTTCTCTCGGGTGGAAATCTCGACATTTCCCCAAACACTTCTTCACACTCCTTTAAAACTGAATAGTCTTCAGTGTTTGGCTCCGTTTCCTTGGTTGACATCCTTTTCTAAAAAATATTTTCAACTATAATGATGAAATCTCTCTAACAAATATAGGCCTTGGAATAACTTGAAATGTCCTTGAATTCCCTTCCTCAATGAGACATGTGAAAGCCTTGTTTTAGCAATCTAGGATAACATGATGCTTGTCCAACCAATCCATACCAATCATACGACCCAAGCGGTATGATGTTCAAATCTACCTTAGTGTTGACTCGAATCATGTTCTCTAGGACCAACTCATTTATTCTTCTCTTGGTTCCAATGGTTAACTGAACCAACCAAGGCTTCTCATGCTTACATCTCTTCAATTTAAATATGTCAACCATATTAGGATCTATATAGGTATGACTCGCTCCATAATCAATCAAAATAGCTATGGGTTGATTATTAATCCTACATTCCACCTCAATCATGTGGGATTGATAGTTTGCTTGTC
>SNQJ01S0218602.1:0-15286 GCA_010110895.2 Picea sitchensis
CTGATTCAAAGTGTTATTTCTGTTGCTATTTCATATATCATTTCTGTGTATTGTGAAGATTATGCTGGATATTTTACTGTTATTCTGTCATTTCTAGCATTTCGTTTCTGTTCTGCATATTTTATATATCTGGTATCTTGCAAAGTCATTTTCGAGAGTTAGTAATATTTTTATAAATACAGGAAGAAACTCATTTTTAGGGGCTCTTCAAGCATTGTACAAACTCAAGAAACTATTTTAAGAGAGAATAATTTATTAACTAATATTGTGAAGTCCTTAGGGACACTTTTGATAGAGAGAATGTAATATTCCAGTTATAAAATAGTATGCAGAACAAAAATAATTAGCTAGAAATGGCAGAAAAACAATGATATAACCAAAACAACACCACAATAATACAAAAATAATACCAGAATAACACCAGAAAGAGCACTTTGATTACTGAGAGCAATGTTCACTTGCCTCTTTGAGGGAGAAACCTCGAGCAGAGAAATGTTCTATAACAACAATATCCAAGACAAAACTTCTCATACCCTCAAATCCTATTTATACTAAATATGTCTATCAAAAGAACAATCTAGAGGAAGATTCTTCTAGAAGCAGAAGCTTCTATTAGGTCTTCTTACATTGGACTTATTCTTCCTTATTTCTAGGCCTTATTAATATTGACCTTTATTACATGGAAATACATTATTCTATCTACATGAGGGGATAGGTCCCTAAAATGTCCTCCCCCTTAAAAATAACCTTGTGCTCAAGTCTTGAGATGAGGAAATTGATGTAGAATGGAAACTGGTTCCCAAGTGGCATCTGTTGGATTTGTATATTTCCACTGGACTAACACTTCCTTGATGGTTCACTGACGTAGACAATGCTCACACTGGTCCAAAACTACTTCTGGCTGTAGCCAAATGGAGCCTTCTTCGTCTAACTCAGGAAGGTCGGTTTGAGTTTGGAACTTAGTTCCAATCACCTTCTTTAAGCAGGAAACATGAAAAACAGGATGGAGCTTAGAATGACTAGGAAAAGCTAACTGATAGGCCACCTGTCCCACACGCTTGAGAATAGTATAAGGACCATAAATTTGGGTGCCAGTTTCTGACAATGGTCAGCCTTGAGGGAATTTTTCTTGTAAGGTTGCGGTCGAAGAAACACTTGATCCCCTTCTGCAAATTGACGTTCAGAGCGACCTTGATCTGCTTGTTGCTTCATACGATTTTGGGCCATAACCAAATTCTCTTTGAGGGTATGGAGAATAGCCTCTCGAACTGTAAGCATTTGGTCAACTGCTTGGACCTTCGAGACACCTGGAAAATATGAGAGAACTGAAGGTGGCTTTTGTCCATATACTGCATCAAAAGGAGTCATGCGGGTAGTTGTATGGTAAGAAGTGTTGTACCACCATTAAGCTAGTGTTAACCATTGAGCCCATTGATTTTCCCTTTCCGATGCAAAATAGCTAAAAAATGTTTCCAAACACTTATTGACAACCTCAGTTTGACCATCAGTCTGGGGATGATAAGTTGTGCTGAGATGAAATTGGGTACCTTGGAGCTTGAATAGTTCTTGCCAAAAATTGCTGGTGAAAGTTGGGTCATGATAAAAAATAATAGAATGCGGCATGCCATGAAGCTTGAAGACCTGATCCATGAACAGTTGATCCACCATGGATGTTGTAAATGGATTTTGAAGAGCACCGAAATGAGTATACCTGGAAAGACGATCAACTACCACCATGATGACTAATTTATTGCCCGATTTAGGTAAGCCGACAATAAAATCCATAGAGATATCCCACCAAATAGCAGGTGGAATCAAAAGCAGTTGTAGGGTGTCAGGAGATTTGATTGTTTCTCCCTTGTTGTGTTGACACACATCACATTCAACCACAAAATTACAAATGTCATGTTTCATACCATCCCAGAAAAAGGAACATTTGACCCAGTCATAGGTTTTGGTAAACCCTGAGTGCCCAACTGTGGGTGTAGCATGAAGCTCAGAAAGTAGCGTGGATTTAAGTTTTGAATGTGTACTTAAATACAAACGGTCTTTGTATCGAAGCTCATCATTGAGCCAAGAGTACCCTAGGGGGATTGGAGAATTGGACTTCAATTTTTGTATTAGATGTGAACTTTTGGAATCTTATAGCCATTCCTGGTGAACAACTTGGAGCCAATCTAGTACAATGAAGGAGAGAGAAAAAAAGGACTCTTCATCTTCATATTTTCTGGAAAGTGCATCAACAACCAAATTGTCTTTTCCTTTCTTGTAAATGATCTCATAATCATGTCCAAAGAGCTTAGTCACCCATTTTTGTTGATCTGGGAGGAAAGACATTGTTCCAGAAAATACTTGAGGCTTTGATGATATGTATTAATTTGGAAGAGTTTCCCCAATAAATAAGGGTTCCAAATATACACGGCATGCAGAATAGCCAACATTTCCTTTTCATAGATTGATTTTCCCAAATTTCACTTTGACAGTTGTTTGTTGGTAAAGGCTAAAGACCGACCCTCTTGCAAAAGGACAACGCAAATTCCTTTCCCGGAAGCATCACATTCCAGGACAATGGTCTTTTTGAAATCAGGAAGCGTTAGGACTAGAGTGGTGCACATGGTCGTCTTCAAGGTTTGAAAATCCTAAGCAACTACTGGAGTCCAAGTGAAATAATTCTTTTTAAGGAGAGAAGTGGGAGGTGTTGCAATCTTGCCATAATTCTTAACAGACTTGCGATAATAACCTGTTAAACCGAGAAATCCACGCAATATTTTCAGAGTCTTTGGATGAGGACAATCTTGCATAGCTTCAATCTTTTTAGGATCCACTCTGACACCGGCCTTTCCAACAAGATGACCTAAGTACTCGACTTCTGAGGTGCCAAAAGCACATTTAGATTGTTTGAGGAAACGTTGGTGTTACGAGAGTAGATGGAGAATTTGATCCACATGGGAAAGATGAGATTGCCAAGTTTTACTATAGATGAAAATATCATCAAAGAAAACTAAGACAAAATGATGGAGAAAAGGACGGAAGACATGATTCATGAGGCTTTGAAAGGTGGAGGGGGCATTACACAGGCCAAAGGGCATGACAAAAAACTCATAGTGACCCTAGTGAGTTCGAAAGATCGTCTTGGGTATGTCAGCTTCTTGCATACGTATCTGGTGGTAGACAGAACGCAGATCAAGTTTAGTGAAGTATTGAGCACCACTCAACTCATCCAAGAGATCATCAATGACAAGAATGGGGAACTTGTCCTTGATGGTGAGCTTATTTATTGCACGAAATTTGGGACACATGTGCCAAGTAACTTATTTCTTAAGTACCATGACCACAGGGGAAGAATAAGGGATGGTACTGGGGTGGATAATACCCGCTTTGAGCAATTCCTGCACCATTTTCTTAATTTCATTCTTTTGGGAAAAGGGGTGGTGATAAGGGTGAACATTGGGAGGAATACTTCCAGGAACAAGGGGAATGGAATGATCATGAACACCACGAGAAGGAGGAAGTCCCCAAGGGGTGGAAAAAAAAGCTTGATGTTTGGAAAGGATAACTTGGAGGTCAGGATGCACAAAGGGTGTCTCAACGGCTTGAATAGAATGGAGTTGAGCATTGATGTCGGAGTGGCCTTTCTTGAGGATATTTTCCATATGATGGGAACTAATGATCTTAGGAGAACCAGTTGTGAGACCTTGGAATTGATACCTTTGTCCTTCTTGTTGGAATTGCATGGTTAATTCTTTAAAATCCATAAGAATGGGACCCAAAGTGCATAACCATTCAACACCTAACACAATGTCACAACCTCCCATGTCAATGGAAAACATATGAGATTTCAGTTGGTAATGTCCAATTTGAAGATGAACATTTTCACAATGTCCAGCACATTTCATGGACCCACCATTGGCTATCATGATTTGAAAATTATTGAAAGCACGAATATAATAATTGGTTTCCTGGGTAATGGAACGATGAATAAAATTGTGGGTGCTACCACTGTCAACAAGGATGATGACCTTCCTGTGCTTAATGTAGCCAATGAGCTTGAGCGTTTGTGGGGCTTGTTATCTCTCCAGGAGTCATTCTAGGCTGTAGGTCAAAGGAGCCTGGTAACTTAAAATGTGAATGATTTTTTGTTTTGTGTTTGAATCAAATGGGAAATACTGACCTACCGGATTTGTATCAAGACAATCAATTGTATACAACAGATGAGACAATGCTCTCAAGAATCAATGCTCAGGTAAATAGCTTAACTGGAGGGTGAAGAATTCTAAATTTATCAACTAGATCAAATGGGTGATGGGTTGAATAAAGATAGTACTGATTGCTTATTTGATCAAGCTTATGAACTGACTAATGAGATAACAATGATTAGAAGTTAAGACAAACTTAAATCAATAACAACCATCAAAGTAGAGGAAAAGAAGTAAATGGAAATATGACATCAATAGATGAGAGGAACTTGTGATCTGTATTATATCATATGAAAAGTCTATTACAGTATGGTGTAGCCTCAGTCTCTCCAAACTCGAATCCCCTGGATACTTCAGAAGTCTTAGGCTTTATAGCCTTTACAAAGCAGTTCCAGATGCTGGAAAACTGGATCAAATTTACTCAAAATAGACATTCAAAATAGATTCAAGAAAATAAGAAAGATCCTATTTACTTGGTCAATATCTTATCCTAATAGTCTTTCTAGCATTCAAAGTCTTCAACAGTTGTAGTAGATCTCCATAGGCTGATAGTTAATTCGAATTTGTCACTTTGGTCAAAAAGACAGTTTTTTTGCCAAAATTAGGTGGAAAATTCACTCTTCTCCTTCGTGCTGGCACCTTTAGATCTGGAATAGACCTTAAGATGGATTCTTTTAATCTATATCTTGCATGAGAAACATCCCTCGTAGCATTTGGATGAATAAAAATTTGATCTGTGCAAAAATAGTGTCTTGTTTCCCTTTTCCCTGTCAGTGCATTCAGTGGTTAAGAGAGGAGAAATCCTAGCATGTTAACCACCAAAAGCTCCTCTTTCGGTGGCTAATAATCAGTCGAAATGTTCGCCTAAGCCACCGAAAGTCATGTCTTAGTGAAACATTGTCAAAACTGCAAAAATGCCTTTTTGTCTTAGCTTCAAAGCTTTAAGACTATTCTTCTGAGTCTTCTACAACTGCTGCAAGGTCCTCTAAGCCTGGATTGTGTCCCATCGTAATTTTGACAGCACATTATTACTGGTATTGTTATGCTAGCGCCGAGTCATGGGCCTGCATTAGAATTCTGTCAAAAGTGCAATATGATCTGATGACCACTCAGGAGAAGGAAGACCCATGTCTTTCCGTAAGCTTTTCTCATCCAAAAGTTCTAACAGAGACTTCATCATAAATGAATTTGTTGTATAGAAAATATAATCTATAGTTCCAAGAAGATCTCTGGTGCAGTTGGTAAATGAAGGTTCATTTGTTGTAGGATCCGTTCTTCTTCTTCGATACTCTAAACCTTGCCATAGTCTCACCATTCTTGCAAAGGAATAATAAGCACTAACCAGAGGTAATTGATGACAAATCTTGCTTGGAGGACTTAAGATACCAAGGGGATCTGTTATTAAGTCTGGATGTGAGGAATCAATTTTTTCCCGTTGCAAGAAAATCATGAGAGGCACTTGCAGGAATTGAGTAGAAATCGCTACAAACCAACATAGATATGTTTGCACTGGTAGTTATTTTTTCTAATCTTTTAAGAAGAGTATAAATCTGCCATAGTTTAACATCTTTGAGCAACCGACTGAGAACAACCTTTTTCTGAGTTGATGGAACTACAACTTTCATCAAAGACTGTGCAACGTTTCCTTTATATCTGGAGTATTCGATTTGCTATCAATAAACACACTCTGTCCTTTCGAACATCCACAAGCTGGTAAGATTTTATTGATCCGATTGTAATCAGTTTGTGCAAATGATCTATATCATCACAATCTTGGTGTTTGCAAATGACATGGCGATGGTGTTTTCCTTCTTTTAAGATAAGTATATTGTTGAATGTTACAAGCATACCAATCCCACGTCTTTCAGAACCTCCTTTGAGAGGTATATTAAACTCACAGTAATAAGGGCTTCCTTGTCCTTCGACCAATATTCACTGCTCCTGCAATTTTCCTGATATCATTAGACATGAAAGCTATGCCTTAAGTTTTCATGGCCATAGCAGAACTCGCTACACCCATAGCTATGTCGATGTCGACTGCAACTGAAACCACAACATTGTTGACTCTGTAAGGTATGGGTAGCTATCAGTAATGGGCAAAATTACATGCTTTGGCTATGCCATACCAATCATCTGCGAGCTCGTGCTTACTGCAATTAAAATCTTCAATTCCCAGCCAAGCGCATATCTCTCCAAATCCGCATCATGTCTTTGCCATGGTCTATATAATCTTTGGCACCTGTAAATTTCTCTGTGCAATCACCATTGCCACTTCAAGTTGTGCATTGATGGACTGTAAGCTTCGACTTGTCAACTCGACGTACGACCTCAATCTCTACAATAATGCCTTGATTCTGGCAATTCGGTGGATACCTTTAAACCTTGCAGCTCTTGACCACAATTGGGCATCTGTAATCTCAGCAAAAACATTTAGCAGAGGCAAATGAAATCCGAAGAAATGCGCAGCTCGTAGTTTTTCCATATGACTGGATGTCTTCGATCCGATGCCCTTGACTGCCAAAGAATCGAGAGACGCGGCTATACTCACCAAATGACAACTGCGCATTCGTGTGGCACTTGGCATTTACTCTGTGTATGCGTTTTTTCTGAATGTGCATGCATCGGGCGTTTGGATATTATAGACTTTATATCCATTAATACTTCAATTAACTTATTCGATGAAACAATTAGAAATGAATCGGGCTTGGGTTTTGATATAACTTGGGGCTTGTGTGTCGATTTGTAACTTGAATTGTGGCATGGCTTTGGTGACTTATGTTTTGGCTTGTGATGGTTATATGAAGACTAGGCATTCGACATGTAAACTAAGAATTTGGCCTATGAGTAGTGGTTTAGTTGATAAGGTTTGATTTAAGATAGACTAGGCTCACCTAGGCAGACCATTATTGCTTTGGGGAAATTTTTGAAATAAAAATATTGATTTTCTTTCAAATTATAAAAGACATAAAAGTTATGAAATGATTTTCATTTGTGTTTTTGTTATTTGTAGGCTAAGGACAAAGTGACCAAGCAATATTGGGCAATGAGATATATGGGAGCTTATCAAGGCTTAACTGGGAGTTGAGGTCTAGACATTTGCCAAAAATTGAGAAATGAGTGTGTTTAAGTAAAGCAGAGAAAACGCTTTCAAAAATACCAGTGTATTTTTTATTGCTAACAGGGCCGAGAAGCCAGTGAGCCAGTGAGGGCATGCAAGGAAATAAGTGGGTCAACTTTGGGTGGGTCAGCAAGTTCCCGGGTGGCATCATGAAGGGAGTCTTCTTCAACAAGAGGAATTGTCATATCCTCTTTAGGAACATCTTCGGAGATGGCCATAAATAGTTTTTATTCCTTACACTTGTGCTGAGGAAAATATTTTTCATCATAATTATAGCAAAGACCCTTTAGTTGGCGTTCATCCATTTCATCCCTAGTTAGTTTCTAGACCTTGAGGGGAGTAATAGAGGGCTTAGGATTAGCAGGTCGAGGGCGATGAACAAAAGGGGGTTTTTTGTTCTGGGAAAAAAAAATGTGTTTGGCCTCTTTAGCACGTTGAGTAGCTTCCAACCAAGTTTGAGGGTGGGCCATGAGAACCTGGGCTCGGATTTCATCCTTGAGACCACTGATAAAGCATTCACGAAAGAACACATCTGACATGCCCTCTTTTTGAAAGGCCAAATGCTTAAAAGAAATGATGAAGTCTTCCACTGTGCCAGATTGTTTCAACTTGGTCAAACGACCGAGATAGTGGGTATCAATATCAAAGAGAGCATAGAGCTTAGCAACAAACTGGATCCAGGCAATATAACCCTAACGTGATTTTTTTCGCCATTGCCACCATTTCCAGAGTTCAGGATCTAGATAGAGGATAGCATAGCAAAGTTTGGCCAACTTGTCAGTAATACCATGCAGAGGAAAATAATGCTCCATTTGAGTGACCCAACCTGTAGGATCGGAGCCATCAAATTTGTTGACCTCTACGTGGGGAAGACGAGGTTCACGATGAAAGGAGTTGGAGTGAAAATGCGGAGACTGAGAGGAATCAACAACATCGGGTTGTTCGGATGAGGAAGGACCTGTAGGGAGGTTCAAAAATTGATTGACAATAGACTGGAGGGAGGTCAATTAGGTTGTGAGGTGGGCTTCCATGTTGTTAAATTTGTTCTCTAATTTGTCAATGAGGGAATTCGTAGAATCCATCTGAGATGTGAGATGTTCAATGGAGACATGGGCTTGATTGACGAAAGTTTGAAGTTCTTCGTTGTGAGTGGTGGCCATTTGGAGAAGGGATGTGCAGGTAACAAAAAAAAAATGGGTGGGTGGGACCGCAAAAAAAGACTTAGAAGTGATAGGTACCACGGCGATCAGTGTGTGAAGGGAAATATAATGGAATAGGTGGAAAAATAGGGAAACTAGGAAGGGGTCGGGTTGATTTAACAAAAAAGATTAAAAATGAAGGGGATGACTGCGATCAGGAATGAAAGGGGAATCCAATGGAATAGGTCCCCACTAAGTGTATTGATGAGACCTTTTTTTTTTAAACTCCTACGGAGTTATACTTTGGCCTAAAGAATACTGCAGTGACGAAATGCCCAAATGCTTAACAAGAATAAATGTGTAGTAATTTCGCAACCAGGATGCAGAAGGCACAATTGCGCGACAATAGATCATGTTTGTTCTGTTATTTTTTTTGTTTCTGTCCCTAGGGGTAGGATATTCAATGTTTCTACAGATAAGGGTTTGCCCTGTCCTATATCTCTCTGATATACGTGCGAGGTCCAACAATAGTACTCGACCCAATATCTCAGGGCACCAACTAAGGAGGCTAGACCGTATGCTTAGCCATACTAACCGACTACCCAAGTACTAGAGAGTATCTTCCCGAGTGTTGTTCTCGATGGCACTATAACAGTTAGGCGGTCGATCGCTTTATCTATGGAGGGCGTCAGGAGATCTAGGTCGATCTGTATACAGGTGTGTTGTCTAAAGTGCTACCACTCAAAGGGGTACCAATAGGGTTTACAAGGGTGGCCAACAGATGTGCGCTTAACTCCCACTTGTATTTCCTAAATGTATGAATCCCCGACCGCAGGTTTATGTGAGTAACGATAGATCTCTGTAGCTTAAAGACGTTGGAATACATCTCTACCCTGAAAAAAAATTAACCCACAATTTTCTGTCGAGGAAGGTGCTCTGATACCACTTGTAATATTCCAGTTATAAAATAGTATGCAAAACAGAAATAATCAACTAGAAATGGCAGATAAACAATGATATAACCAAAACAACACCACAATAATACCGAAATAATACCAGAATAACACCATAAAGAGCACTTTGATTACTGACAACAATGTTCACTTGCCTCTTCGAGGGGGCAACCTCCAGCAAAGAAACACTCTATTACAATAATATCGAAGACAAAACTTATCATACCCTTGACTCCTATTTATACTAAATATGTCTATCAAAAGAACAATCCAGAGGAAGATCCTTCTAGAAGTAGAAGCTTCTATTAGGTCTTCTTACATTGGACTTATTCTTCCTTATTTCTAGGCCTTATTAATATTGACCTTTATTACATGGAAATATATTATTCTACCTACGTGAGGGGTTAGGTCCCTAACAGAGAACAATTGTTTGTAAATTGTGGCTATCTTTCAACTATTTTCAGTAGATTAGATATTGTTTTCAAAGTGTTCTAACAATTTACTATTGCCTATAATTATTCTTAATACAATTATTATTTTTTCTAATAGCTATGTTATTATTTATCATGTTTATGTCTTGAGCATATGAGTTGTAAATGCATGTGATAATATGATTTAGAATTTTATGGTTATATATATTCATGTGTATATGTTGTCTAGCTTTGCTTCTTCGTTTCATATATCTGGGTGAAGTTATGTCCATAGTTTAGTTTCATTTCAACTCATTTGGTTAATATATATTTCTCCTAGCTAGAATAGGATAGGTTAGAGTAGATTAGATTTCTTTTATAATTTTAGATAATCTTCATATATATATTTATTTGCATAACCATCCAACAATCCAACCTCATAACCAGTGATGATAACTGGTCCAGAATCCAAATGGGTCTCCTAAACCAATTGACACATAATCTAATAAAAACCGTGTACCGGGGATTACCCCTTATTGTTGTTGGGCATTTACCCCCTCAATAAATGTGTAACGAAAAAAATTATAATCAAAAACACTTTTGAAATTCATATAATAAGTTTATATTGAACACTGTGAAGTATACAAAACTATGCATATTAACAACTCGTGAGTTTTTATTGCTAGACCATTAAAAAAAATATAAGGTAAAGTATTTGTAATCTAGTTATATTAATCATTTCTAGGTTGCTACAGTTTACACTAGGAAGTAAAATAATATCATGATGATTCAATCAACAATTTGATTCATATTTATAGCTTTGTATAATTTATATGCTCATGGAGGAAGGAAACTATTATTTTCATACATTTTTATAACTCGTTATAAAGCAAATTAAGAACAAATATATGTTTCCCGTATTTGAAGAGCACATTCGTGTAATTTCAATTTATACACAAATGAAGGAACACAAATTTAAAGTAATTTTATACATTGGTATCTTTTAGGCAACTCACGGTTTTTTTCTATTTTTATCGAGGAACCAATATCAAGGATGCATCAAGTAAAGATGTTTCTTATAATTTTATATGTTATAAAGTGGATTTGTGTGATGCTATCTATTTCTGCATTGAAAAGCATAACCTTGATATTGAAACTTTGGATTATAACTTTGTTCCTAGCACCTCTAAGAGACAAAGGAAACCTCAAAGGATTAAGATAAGCTAGGTTCAAAAATATGAAAACAATGTTAGGGTTTCTCTTGGTTTCAATGTAAACATAGCAAGGAGTAAGTCTATTGGTGTACCAAATGGTTCCTTCTAGAAAAGTGCACCATCATCGCTTGGACAAACTTAGTTACATTTATTTGATTTTAGCACCTCTAAGAGATAAAGGCAACCTCAAAGGATTAAGATAAGCTAGGCTCAAAAGTATGAACATGATGTTAGGATTTTTCCTGGTTTCAATGTAAACATAGTAAGGAGTAAGTCTATTGGTGTACCAAATAGTTCCTTCTAGAAAAGTGAATCATCATCGCTTTGACAAACTAAGTTACATTTATTTGATTTTAGAAATATTTGAAGGTATTTTGCAAATCATTTTACCACAATAAATGAAATAAATGGATTAAAATTTTTCTAGACATGTTGATCATATACAATACCTTATGAAGATTTTCTCATTTCTCTTATTATTCCCTGCCCTTCCGACTGAGGGACTTATAGTAATCGATTTTTTGTTTTCGTATTAGTTTAGCTAAAAAATGGAGGACCTTTCCTAGTTTTAAGGTAAGGTTTTGAATAATCATGTGATTAAACTTGAAAATTCAGATCAAGTAACCTAAGTTTCGAGTTGGAGGTCTTATTTGGCCTCTTCCCGAGACAGAGGAGGATAATACTTTAGCATTAAATCAATTTCATGTGCACCTTCAAACAAAGATTTCATGAGTAATTTTTCCAAGTCAAGTAATGCTAGAAATAAGTCTAGCATTATTGCCATCACATTAAATGCTATATAGTTTTTGGACTAGCTTAAGCAAAGTTTTCATAAATTGAATAGAAAGCGAAACATACTCCCTACAGATGTTTGGCTTCATGCATAGTTATGCACATTGTCTCCCATAGCTATGACACCTACTATGTTGTGTTGCTCGGTTATCACACCTTGATTCAAGATGAGCAAGGAAGGGCCTCCTCTTCTATCCATTAAGTCGAGCAAGGAAGGGCCTCCTCTTTTATCCATTAAGCAGAGAGATGAGCTTTTGAGTGGAAACAATGATCTGGTTCTATGAACTAGATCCAACCAACTTTGTTTAACTTTGTTTTTGGGGTTGGAAACGTACCTTCATCCAACCAAGGGTTTAAGTACCACTAATACTAGAGATATGCGCTGAAGTTGTAAGGGACACAGAGGTAAAGCCTCCATCTAGAGTTTTTAATTTAATTTTTGTTATGGGTGTGGTTTGGAGATTTCATTACCTCAGGTGCAGTAAGGCCCTCCTCTTCCTCCCAGCCAAGCAAGGAAGGGCCTCCTCTTATTCCCATCCAGTGAATGAGCTTGAAGAGAGAGTGCATAAATGATATCTTCCTCTCCCACCCGAGTGCATCAACGCTATCTTCCTCTCCCTCACAATATGCACAAGCTTGTTTCCCAACCTGCACACATAAATCCAACTATCATAATTATATTTACCCTATATAAAATGAATAGGTTTTTCGGGTCCCTCCATTCTATCTAATTCATTCTCTTTGTTACCTTCATTTTTTCTTTCTGGTAAGCCTGAGTGCTCTAACTAGCTTCTCCCTTCCTACATAGTCTGGTCCATTCTTGTATTCTTACTTACTGCATAGTCTGGTATGTTCTTGTACTAGTACTAGACATCAAAATTATTTTGGTAAAAAATTGTGTTCGAAGGTCCACCTAGTCATTCAGACCTCACGTTTCCACGACGCCAACCTCTTGAAAAACAACTTAAAAGGAAAATGTATAGGAAACCCAACACAAAAATTCTTGGTTTTCTTCATTGACAAGTGGACTATATAACAGGAAACTCCACTGTGAGGTGCCCAAAACATGTTTCAGAAATGTTTCCTTGTACAAAACTTCTTTGAAACACATAATGAAACATTTCAGTGCTGTTTCAGATTTTTGGAACATTGTCTCAGTCGTTTCAACCAACATTTCAACCATTTTGATCAGTGTATTAACTGCTTCAACCAACATTTCAGTTGCTAAAACGAACAAACAATAAATTAATTCAAAACAAACAAACAAACAAACATTAAGCGAAGAATTCCCTTTGCTACCTTCAAATGACATTCATGTGGTTCCTTTTTCAATTATTTTTCATGTGTTTTTCAAATATGTTTTCAAAATATTGAAAAATAAAACTCAGTAAATAGAGTTGATTAAATGGACTATTATTACATTTTGATACTTTAACTGTAAACTTGACAAAAAATACAGGTTGAGATAGAAGGAGAAAGCTCCAAAACTAGAAAAAATGCAACTATGATACTTGACAATTCTTCTAGCTTAGAATAACCATTAACAGTAAGGTCCCGAATATTTTTCCACTACACCTATGTTGTTCCTTGCCTTCTCCACATTGTTTTACCATTGTCGTTTATCATCGTCTAAGCACTAATCTTCCACCATGTAATGTTGAATACCAGAGCCCATTTCTAATACCATTACCACTTCCATGCTTTGGCTGGTGTTTTAATTCGTGAGGGTACACTAAATAAATCTAAAAAACATACAACTCTTCTCTTGGACTTTGTTGGGAACTGACTAACATGATGAAACGCTAACAAGATAAATGAAATTCTAATCATATTTTTTGTGGAAATCAATCTTCGTATTCAAAATACTTCCAAAGCCTTTACTCTCCCGGAAAATAAGATAAGAAATGGGAACTCGTTGTCTATTTCCGGCAATGGATCGATATTTAAACACTCGACTTGTCTGAAATCATGGTAATTTGAACCAAATCTTCTAGATCCAGTGGTCATTCAATCCAAAAATACTAGGAACGACGAGCGACTGTTAAGCTGACGGGATCGACTACTAAGCTTATTTATCGAAGTTCCATTCCATTCATACGTTTCCATGCAATTAAATAGACAAGTCTCATCTACCAAGAACATGATTTCCATGTACTTCCCATGCAAAATTGTGGTATGACATATGGAGGAAATACTGGGAACCGTTAGATGAACACACGTCACTTGAGAAGTCTCTCATCACAAATTCTTTACGGCATTAGTTTCAAAGAGATTTATATTAACTATGTAGAAATAAAATGTAATCACAGCTACCACATTTAAGACGTTAAGTGAACTATAACTAGACTCTTCAGTAAACCTCTATTTCGAAACAACTTCAAAAATCTAGAAATTTCTACATCGGAATCCTCCCAAATTTTTTTAGATTAATCCAAACTCTTCTGCATTTGTAAATAAATATGGTTCTTTGGGTCAATGTAAAATCAATCGTCCATTCAAGATGTAGCTTCAAAGTTAGTGAATTTTGTATATGGTTGAAGGTTTCTTAGTTGTAGCTGAGAAAAAATGCCGATGCCTCTTAATCTAATAGTCTGGTATCATATCTAGGCAGATTGAGCAAGAGTTTCGTTGAGCAGTTAAGTCAGAGTGTTAAGTAGAGCGTGTAAGGAGGAGTCACTTTCTGTGGAGGAGTAAGGAAGTCCAGGTGAAGGAAATCATTGGATCTTGATATTTTAATCTGGTATTTTAAGATGAGGAGCCTGCAGAGCCAGATAGGAGGCCACAGAACTGAGGGTTTAATCAAGATTTCTCAGGCGACAGTATGAAGATAAATCTAGTCAAGGGTTTATAAACTCTTAACCTACATTAAAAAGCCAAGGCCAAGTTCCATATTTAGTTTATCCACGTACAACAATTCCTTTGAGATTGAATATATTTTGTTTTTAGTTGAATTGTAGCATCTGAACTGCCAACTCGGGAATATAGTGGTTTTTTTCAGTAAGCCATGTTCAATTAGAAGAAAGGAAGAAGAAAATAAGTGAATAAACTCAATTTTTTGACAAATATTTTGGGGTGAGATAAAGTTATTTCCTTCTTTGTTATTTTTATAAATTCCTATAAATTGATTCATTTTAAAATAAATTAAAATAACATAAATTAAAATAAATCAAAATAACATAATGTTGGTTGTGGAGCCTGATTATCTTCCTGATTTATAGGTCTTTTACTTTCAGCCGTGTTTATACCCCATGAAGTATTTACACCCCAGAAGTATGTACACTCTTCCACGCGGGGGAGTGAAGAGGGGGGGTACCCCCTCTGTGAAGTTCGGGGGGCCTATCCCCCCGGCTGGGGGGTCTGGGGGCGAAGCCCCCGAAGAAAAAATTTCCTTATAAAAGTATATTGTAATTTCATTGTAAATCTGGACCGTTCATTATAGGTCACAGATCTAGCAGTAGAGATTA